>JAODLL010001509.1:0-13092 GCA_026546735.1 Forbesichthys agassizii
CGGTTCGGTGACCTGGGGATCTCATCACTGCTTTTTGCAAATGATGTGGTCCTGATGGCATCATCGGTCTGTGACCTCCAGCACTCATTGGATCGGTTCGCAGCCGAGTGTAAACGGCTGGGATGAGGATTAGTACCGCAAAATCTGAGGCCATGGTTCTCAGCAGGAAACCGATGGAGTGCCCACTCTGGCACGATCTTCCGGGCAATTTTCGTTCCTACCATCACCTATGGTCATGAAGGGTGGGTTATGACCAAAAGAAGAAGATCACGGGTACAAGCGGCTGAAATGGGTTTTCTCAGAAGGGTGGCTGGAATCTCCCTCAGAGATAGGGTGAGAAGCTCAGCTATCTGTGAAAAAACTCGAAGTAGAGCTGCTGCTCCTTTGCGTCGAAAGGAGCCAGTTGAGGTGGTTCGGGCATCTAGTAAGGATACCTCCTGGTCGCCTCCCTTGGGAGGTGTTCCAGGCATGTTCAACTGGGAGGAGGCCTCAGGGAAGACCCAGGACCAGGTGGAGAGATTATGACTCCTAACTGGCCTGGGAACGTCTCGGGATCTTCCAGTCAGAGCTTGATGATGTTGCTCGGCAAAGGGAAGTTTGGGGTCCCTCGCTGAAGCTGCTGCCCCCGCGACCCAACTCCGGATAAGCGGATGAAGATGGATGGATGGATGGTGTTAGCCGTATGATGCTGGCTGTATCGCATGTATAAACTGAGTTGGAAATATGGTGATATTTCTTCTATTTCATCTTCGTCTTTGGAATATAAACATAATATTTGCTTTTAGTTTAAAATCAAAGTTAGCTTGTGCCCTTTCTGAATCATTTGACGTTACAATGAGTGTTTTTCTAAGATGTTTGTCTTTCTCATTCTGATCCCACTTCTTGACCATAGGGGCCGCTGCAATCATAAAGACCTCATCATTCACAACCATCAAACTATAGGGCCTCAGCCCACAATGAGCACACAGAGGTCAAAGGTTAGGACAAGCCCCCTCGAGTCATAAGCTTATAATTGGCCTGGGTTAGTTTAGATGCCATTTATGGACATTATCCTTGTGAGTGACAAAATGCACACAATGGCCCCAACCCTCCCCATGTATACAGCTCATTCACTGAGAGAGTAACTGAATCCTGATTCTCGTTGGCTTCTACCTTGCAAGAGCTCAAGGTTTATTGACAACCAGGCTAAAACATGAATGCCTTTAAGACACTGGAATCCTCTTTCCCAGAGCTTCACAAGCTTTAATGGCTGTTGTGTGGCCTAGCGCAGGGGTTCTCAACTGGTCTCACCCTGTGACCCACATTTTCTCATAATCATTAAGTCGCGACCCACTTTTATAGAATTTAAGACAAATTTATTTTTCAAAAAGAGCCTTAGAAAACGTGCATCTTTTTTTAACATAAATACACATATTTACATGTGCAACATGCATTTCAGAGCACTATAGTAAGAAACTGAGGAGGACCTTGACAAATGCATGTATAAAAGTGAATAAAATAACTGCACAACTTTTAAAGAAAAAGGCCCAAAATACGAGTTTTCACCTAACCTGTCATTTGTGAAAGTAAATGAGACAGTTTAGCATGTGCTTTAATCTTGATCAGAGTTTCAAAGTCTGGGGTAACAGTCGTCAGAGCTACTCTCAGATCATGCTCAATGTTCAACCTGTTTCTCTGCTTTGACTTGAGCTGGACTAAAGTAGAGAAGTCACTTTCACACAGATAGGTTGTGCTGAATGGTAGGATCGTTTTGACTACAAGAGTGGAGAGAGATGGATACTCAACCATCACATCACTGCACCAGAAGTGCAGATAATCTCATTAAACCGAGCTTGCAGTTTAATGAGATGAGCCTTGAGATTTTTTCTTAAGTCCATTTTGGCCGCGGTGTCCAACTGCTGTTCTTCCTGGCAAGCGTTAGGAAATATGTCCAGTCTGTCTTTAGATACATTATTTACCCACAGTCTGATCTTTTTCTTGAACGCATCAATTTTGTCTAACCTTGCATAGATGTGTTTAATGTGTTGAGGTGCTCAAACACATCAGCAAGATATGCAACTCGTGCGAGCCAGATTTCATTGTCAAACAGTTCAGCAAACAGGGAGTTACTCTCTGAAAGGAAGGTGGCGTTTTCAGTTCGTAAAAGCGTTAGAACACCTTACCCCTTGACAGCCATCGTACTTCTGAGTGATACAACACCTGCATGTGCTCAGAGCCCAAGTCTTTACATAGATTTGAAAAGCAGCAGCTGTTCTTCGCACTTCGTTTAATGTAGATTCCCACTTTGATGACGTCTTGCAAAGCTTCATCAAGCATAGCCGCTAGTGCCTCTCGGTGCAAAAAGCAGTGATTCCAAGTCGCATTAGGTGCCCTCTCTAGAATTTGCTTTACCAAACCTGCACGTTTCCCCGTCATGGAGGCAGCGACATCAGTTGTGATTCCCACACAGTATTTCCATCTTAGGCCCACTGAGTTCAAATACAAGTCCACGGTGTTAAAAATGCCCGCTGCATTTGTAGTGGTAGGGGGACTCTGCTGCAGAGAAATTGTTCTTGCACATCAACGTCCCACACATGTCTTACAAAAACCAGTCCTCAACGTACGAAAATCCACATTTTAAACACTCTGTGTCATATATGTGCTTCGCCATCTTGCCTCCGAACATTCACAAAACTTAAAGTGAACAGTAATCAAATGATGGTTACCACGCGTACGGAGCTAGGGTGCTGCAAAGCTCTGACGCATGTCCGTCAAAATATTTTTTCCCAAAATCAGATGCGCATTCAATATTATTTATTTATTGACTGTGTCCGCGACCCACCCAGAACAGGTCCGTGACCCACTTTTGGGTCGGAACCCACCAGTTGAGAATTGCTGGCTAGCGGACCCTTCTAAATGCAGGCTTATTAGCAAGACATTATGGTTGTGTCCACCAGGACAAGGGATAAAGTACAGATACTGACGTTTTGACCCTTCAACTGCCAATTTAATTTGCGGGGGAGAAGACACATTCCCACCAAGGAGCTTCAAGAAATAATGGGATGCCAGTAAATTAGGTTTCAGCAGGTGGTACTGTCAGTGTAGAGAGGGAGTTAGAAGAGGACATTTAGACAGATTGAATGCTGCAGCTATGAAAATATGTTCGCTTAAAAGCTCCTCCATATGGTCAAGATTATTAACAAGGTATCTTAAAGATATATTACAAAATAAATATTACATGCATGAAAGGACTGTTCTGTTTTCACTAGGATGACTGCTGTTTTTTATGGTGGCCATGTTTGAGTGTGAAAAGCTCACCATTGTCCCTGGGGCCACTAGCAAACACTAGAGCTGGTCTCCTCATGGCGCTGCCTCATGAAGCATTTATGGAACAATAAATCACAATACTAGCTTTTCACATTTCACTGAGTAGGCGGCTTGTAGAGTGTGTGTGTGTGTGTCCATGTGATGCGGGGTGTGGATATTAGGGGGGTTGGTTAAGACTATTAAACCAGGAATGGTATTGGGAGTGTGGGAGAAAACATGGAAGGGGCTTGTGTGGCAGTATTGTGATGCTCTCTCGGGCTTGCTAACATAACCCCCCCCCCCCCCCCCCCCCCATATTGTCATTGAGTGACAATTACAATATGATTCTGATTAGGGAAGAGGCTTCTTCACGTTTTTACTTCATTAGCGTCATGGAAACCCAACATCCCAACATCTTATGGTGAAGGGACTGCAGTAATTAATAATAAACACCTATAGTGTACTGTATGTATACTGTATACAATGTAATACAGTGACTTGGCAAAATTTCTTACCCTGTGGTTATGCTTATTCATGTGTTGAAAATCATGGGAGCAGTGCATTATTAATGCTTCAAAACATTTGAGAGAACCAAGGGGAGTATAGCCACATAGAAAGTGTGAAATCACTAAAACATGTAACAACTGATTCTGCAAACTAATCAAATTAAAATGAATTCATGGCAACGGAGGCTAAATAGAGTGGCTAACTAATGTCAATCAAACCTCCTAATGTGTCCTATTAAGTCAGACCACAGCTGGACATTCCTGTTATACTCACCCATAAATAGCTGCTTGGGCCATCAAAAGAGAACACCAAGAATTCCCTTGACGTTTTGAATACATGAACTTGCCTTACGGAAACTCAAAAGAACAAATGCTAACCTAATAATCAATAACTGCATGACCCATTGACATATATTTTTCAAAATGATGCCACATTCTTTACACACTCTAAATGGCATCAACTAAAAAAGACACTCCGATCATATATTGTGCAACCCTTTAGGTGGCTATAGAAAATGGGTCAACTTAACCTTTAACGTGTCCATATTTTAGCAACAGGGTTGGTTCAATGGGGGGCCAGGACCCCCTTCCACCCCACAGACTTCCCGTGGTCCACCTCCGTCAACAGACCACCGGCAAACCACATCGAGGATTAGGAGATTACATGCAGCTAGTAAAAGGCTAGAGACCTTTGGCTTCACATGCGCTCACACCATGCAATTTCCCTGCTGTTCCACCTTTGAAGGGTCTTCTCCCATGACTGCATACCACAAAAAGACAGCATTTAAAAAGCTCCAGGCTAACACGCACGCACGCACACACACCTTCTGTTTGGGTGTGTGTGTGGGGGGGTCCTGTGTTCGCACTCTGACAAGGCAGCTCATGGTCACATAAAGAAAGCCATATTCTACAGACAAAGATTATGCAAGGCACGTCATTTAAAGTCCTTATCATTCTGCAGCATGTTGTACAGTGAATAATGCACAATATGATTAAAGTCATGTCATACGACCTTATAACTACGACCTTATAATCAAACCCACTGTATGCCGATTAAGGATATGCATTAAAACCTAGAACACAACCGGACCACACTCCAGGAGTGAGCTCATAAAAACATTCCCAAATCTCTCTTTAGCCAACAGCCATGTTTACCCTTGGATATTTCTCTTCTTAGCATATCAATGACATGCCTAGTGTGAGTCAAGAATTTGTTTTTTTTCTTGCCTTTCATTTCTTCTCAGAGCTGTCCGTCACATTGAGAAAAGACAGACAACCTTTTTCTCTTAATACCCCTCCCAACACACACACACAATTGCAGTCATCCCCACCTCCCCTCTCCATCTTGCTGCAAAGCTCTGAAGGCTGGCATTCCAACTATGCTTTCTTGAAGAACCCCCCCGCCCCCCGTGGTGCAGAGTCTCAGTGGCAGCCAGAATGGTGAGGTATTAGCAGAGAGACACTGGGAGGACAGAGACTCCTGAAAAAGGTTCCACAGAGCTGCCTATCCTCCCAAGAATGGTTCACTATGCAGGTCTCCTCTGTCAGCACACATGTCAAACAAGTATAATGGCGGGGCCTCTCCGCACAAAGGATAAGATATTGTTTAGCGTAGTTAGCGTCCTAATCCTGGGTGAACGGTGGTTGTATGCCGCACTTCTGAGACCCTTCGAAACAAGATTTAGAACAGTCGATCGTTGTGGTTTCTGGGTGTTTACATGAGCAGCATTGTCTGAGACATTTGTAAATGTGCCCTTGAACTTTGCGTTCTTTCCAGAATGTTTAATTGAGAGAAAAAATATCTCCTGTTGAAAAACAAAACAACCATGGCTTTCATACACTCAACATTACAAACAATGATTGAGTAGATGCTGGTCACACATGCTCTTGAAACCCTACTGCCTTTAAAGTGGATGCTTATTTGCATTAGGAATTTATTCCAAGACGTTATTGTCTGGAAGAGCTTCAAACGTAACTTATGTTTTCTATGACATGAGTTAGCGCACAAGCAATTTCTCTCTTTCTCAACGCTTGCTAGTGTTAACCATGCTTGGCCATTCAGTTCACCTTCACATCAATCAGGGCCCCCTTTCCCTTCACTGACTCTACATGACTGACTTGCATGGCTGTGTATGGCACCAGTGTCTCTCACATCAGCTTCCTTGCTTTCTAACAAGCGATAGGACATTATCAGCGTGTGGTCCATATGGCCACATGTTAGCATGATTTAGGGGCAGTGGCTCAAGGCCAACAAATGCAAAATGAGACATGACCAGTGACCACCCTACTCTTCCATTTCCCCATACACCCTTATGATCATCTAGCCCTCTGCAACAATAACCACAGTGCTATACTGTATATTTTGTGCAGCATGCCCAATTCAGAGACTTTGGGAAGACAGAGGAAGGGGAAAAAGCTTAGACTCCCGACTCCTCCGATATGTTCCAGCTGTGGTCAAAGTGTTTGTGTTGCCGCCTGTCAAAAAGATTGTGTGCACTCACTATCACTATTAGTTCCCCTCAGACAGACTCCTTTATTCAGAGACAATCACACTGCTGTCTTTAGCCTACCAGCCAGTGACCCTTGACAGAAATGTTTGCTACAATGAGTAAGCGCTTAAATTCACTGGAGAATCTGTCCCGATATGGCCGGGACCCACTGTAGGTAATAGAGAAGAAAGCAGAGAAGACATTCTTGCAAGTCTTCTCTGATACAAAGTCTATCGCCAGCAGGGGAAAAGAGAGAAGACCCAATTTGATGTAGATTTTTAGTTAAAGCAACCCTGCAAGACTGTAGGCAATTTAATGCAAATGTTTGAACAATGCTAGTACGGTAGATACATAACCTAATTATAATTTTATTTGTTAAACCTTCAGGTTTAAGCAGTCAATATAAAAAGGAAAACAGATTGATTATATACACCACAGACAATTTGAATATTTGTACAGTAGCAGTAGCTTGTGTTTACAGTCCCGCGTGAGGTGCTGTTTCAGCAAAGGTCAATTGTTTTCTCAAAATAATTCAACATTTTACGCAACCACATTTAACAACCAGTGAAAGAATGGAAGGCACCTGTATTTAAAATGAGATGTGGTTCTATTATTCATCACACCTACAGTAGGCCTACATGGAAACTGACAGTGAAATTAAGTTTTAGCAGTCTAACTGAGGGCACAACGTGGCCATTTTTGGAGCTGTGCTGGTCCTGGCTACAGACGGCTAAAGACTCGTTTCTCACGACAGCCCCGATTGGCTCAGATTGTAGGCCTTTTTAAAAAATGTTTTTTTTTAAAAGTTATTCAGATTATATTTGTGGCCTAATTAAATACTACTGGTCCACTGATCCATCCAATTAAAACTACAAAAACCCTTGGATAGGCGTGTTAGGCTTCTGAATGGCTTACATGTGCCCTCAGATGCTTTGGCCATCCAGACCTTACGCAGAGAACACTTATTTAGAGATGGCACAGAGCTATGAGATGCATTACTCCTACGCAGTTTCAGATTGAAGGAATGCACCAGAGCATTTGCACACAGCACAACACCGGAGGAGCTTTTTTGTAGTTCTTCTTGAAAATACCTCCCTTGTGTGTGTCCCCACGGCAGGAACGAAAAAAAATCTTAGAACACTGCTTTGAGGCACTTATTTAGCACCAACTTCAGGGTAGGTGCTCTCCTACCACAATGGGAACCACAAGTGACGGGATTGTGTATGGATTGGTGGAACACTTTCGGGCACAGACATTTTAACTACTAGGCTACTACAGTAGTCTACCAGTCTCTTTCGTCTCCGGCGCTGTGTCCTTCTCTCGGCCTCGATTATAAGTAGTACTGCCAGTTGCCGAAGGTGTTACCGCCTCTTGGCTCCTGTACATCTCCATTATTTCAACTGTGTACGTCTCCATTACGGCTTCGTCAACATAAAACCAGTACACACATACACATAGCGCCGATAACAACGACTTCCATGGTTGTTGTAGTAAGCTGTTAGATACCAACAGTCGCCTCACGGCAGTGCAAATGCATACAACCTCAAAGCGTCAGCGGTGTGTAGTTCTCACAGAACCTCACCTGTAGGTAGTCCCTACAATTGTTTGGTGCAAAAGCAGCTTAAGATGTTTATATATTTTCAGTGCAGTGCAGAAATCTGGATGGCAGTGTGTTTGTGTGTTTGTGTGTGTGTGTGTGTGTGTGTCAGATTTACTCCCATCAATCCTTTCCTGGAACAAATTCAGCCCATCCCAAACAGCACCCATAATAATAAATCTTCTTGTGAGCAAAGGGGAGGTAAAGAGAGAAAGGGGCACAGACAGAAACTGAACTGGGAAAACAACTTACAAATCTTCAAGTGCAGTTGGGCTATTAAAGTTGACAAATCGGTACAGCGCGGTCAGACGAAAAGCCTCCAGCTTGCAGTACTCACTCACCACTCACAAGGAATGACAACCCCAAAAGGTTTGTCACCCAATGGCTCTGTGAACCATTATTGAGTTTGTTTCCATCTGGTGCAGGCAATACATTGGCATGACAAATGACACAGCTTACTGCACTTCAAAACCCAAAGGGAACAAACCCAGTAAACCCAAATCCAGTCGGTCACCTAAAATAAGATAATGTGAGAAAGTCTTTGTTTCAAATGAGTGTATCACTCCGGGATAATTTAAGGAGTGAAATTAGACCTTTGCATGGATTATTTAGTCTGCCCATATCCTGACTGAAACTAGGCTAGTTAAGGCTTGTTGCACTGCACTAGATGTAATGCATAATGGCTTAAAATGCAGACATAAACAGCTGCATGGAAACAACCATAAAAGGAACTATTCGGAGGAAGAAGCTTGTGATTGAGTTGGTCCTATACCCAGAGGGATAGTCTGTCTAAACAGAGCTTGTTTTCAGCCATTGAGAAACTATGGAATGGCCAGAGAAAAGACCAATTGGGACTAATTTTAGGCTGGTATTTCACAAGGGTTGATTTAAACCACAAATCTCAAACAGCATTTAGGTTTCTCTCAGGACCCATGAGTGCAACTTTCCCACAATTCTTTGGTACCATGGAGGAATACCTGTGGATCCTCTTTGAAAACCGACAACAAAGAAGATAAGATGCTGCATTTATACATCACAATTACACCACACAAAGGTTAAAAGGCCTCCTATTTGTATGGCCCAAGCATTAAACATGAATTATTAAAACACTGTTTTGGTTTGAGACTCAAACCAAATAACCCACCCAAACCTGAGTGCTGCTGGCTGGCACACCCGAAACCACTAGAAAAAGTGTACTTTAAAGAAGAAAATGTAAACAATAGGACTCGTCCAGTTACTTGACAACAAATCACATTAAAACAAAGAAATTATCTCATGTCAACATTTTGTCTAGTTGCCTGGAAATTGCCACAAACCGATACAATCACATCTAACAGATGCATCATAAAACCTTTGTAGCATAAGACCTGTTTCCGTCTACTACATGTTAATCATTACATCACATAAATAACAGCTCACTCAGTCTCACGTGAAGTCAGAACAGGCTAGTACATGAGTCACGGAAATGTTATACTGTAGTCCTATTTTGTTGTCAGGTCGTCACACGCAGCTGTAAGGGGGCGTGTGAGTCATTCCGCTGACACATTTGAATACTGTGACTTGATGCACCCATATCTCCTTGTCTGTTGTTCACAAAGGGATGCCAAAGGCAGAGCAAGGTTTACAGCACAAGAACATTCTATCCAGACAGCAGCCTTTCATTTTGGTGTAGCAACAGCCTACAGAAAAAAGCCATTGGTATTTGGAATTCTTCCAAGTTCTAAAGTTATGTTTCAGATTATTAACTATAAACATTTTTTAATAAACTTTGATAGACTTACAGTAATATGTGTTACACACACACACACCTTGGCAAATTGCAAGTAACAAATAGCAATGCAACAATTCTACCCCGACCAGAAATACATTTATGTTATCAATAATATTTTAGTTTTAATGTCTTTACAAAAGGTAATTTGATTATATTTAGACTTTATACATGTCAGCCCATGTCTAATGAATGTGATTCTAAAGCAACAAATAGGCATTTGTTCTGTAGGAATGTAGGGTATGGTACGGGAGAGGGGGTGATAAAACCAGTGAAGATGTGGAGACGCAGGAGATTCTGTCTTCCCCCACACAAGCCATCTAATCACAATGATTAGCTAGGCCCAACTATGGTTGAAAGCATTATTGATTTTAAGTTATATTAACACCTTAGATTACCTTACTGTATATAGCCTATATCAATATTTGATTTAGATACAATACCAAGTAAAAGTATTGCAGTAATGGATGCTTTTTATTCTTTCTTTTTTTTATGGAGGAGAGAGTGATTACACTGCAAAACAATTTAGTTAAGTAAGTAAAAAAAACTTTGTTTCTAGGATATTAGTCTTAATTTCGGTCTAAAAATAAAAAGTATCATATCATATTTTGCATTAGAAAATATATCTAATTTTAAGAAAATGTATCTAAATTGTCATAACAAGAAAATCCAGCTAATATTGAGCTAGATTTAACTATTACAAGCTACAAAGATTTCTTGCATAATATGCCACCAGAGGATCTAGGATCATGGTTTCCATAAAAATATTAGTTAGCCTAATAGATAACAACTACGCCACTGACGTCGTAGACTTCGTTTATGGTAGTCTAGTGGTCTGATTCGTTGGACTCAGCCTGAAGGTTGTGAGTTCTATCCCAGGAATTTATCTAACTGTAACTTTGCTTCTTCACCATTACCTAATTAATAACGGTATGCTATGGATTAAAGCCTCTGCTAAATGAAGTAATGTCCACTTAATTCACTTATTAGCATTCTTAAAAATGCATTAATTTAAGCATTATTTGTTAAATATTCAGTGTATTTCACTTACTTAGTGTGCTGTAGCATGTCTGATCTCAAGTAAATGGATCTAACAGCATTTTATACTTATTTCTAAGCTTTGCACACTACTTGCAAGCCTACTTGTATCCAGACTGAAACCAACTTATTTTAGGAATTCTTGTCAAGTTAAATTATCTTGCTGCATGGACAGATACAGTACTTTCACTACTGTAGTATTGTTTTTTTAAGCTCAAACTCTGTTTATTTTTTAAATATAAGCCAGTCGATTTTGCAGTGTAGCTATTATGTTTAATGTATGAAAATTGCAATGCAAAGCGCAAGTCGATTTTGCCATGAAAATTATCTGCCTCTGAAAAGCAGGTGTTATCCAGGTAACATGTTTCTTTTAACAGGAAAAGCAAGCAACAATAAGGTTAATCCTGAGCAAGACGAATACACAGGCCATGGAGAGGTGTGCTGAGAAGATTGTATTGCTTGTGTGCTGTTAAAATACATGTTTATTTATACGAATTATAATCATTTTGGGGTAGAATTATGCTTATTTTCTCTAGGTTTGACAATACGTAAAGACAAGTAGGCTATATATAAATAAGTATACTTCATGAACGTTAAACTTGTTGTCTTTTTCTGAGTCTGTTGTTCCATTGCTTTCGGGTGTCGGAACTTACAGATAGGCAGGAATATACTACTCACCGTGTTAACGCCAAGTTTAGAGGGCGGTGCCAAGCGCAGATTACACAATCAGCAGCTATTTTACATCAAACGTAAAATGGGAGGGATATCCCGAATATACCGTTGTTACCAAGGATCCTCAATGCAGATCAAACGGAATAAGTTTTAATTTATTTGATAACTTTAGCCTATATTTGCAACCATTACCAACGTTTACCACCTTAGCGTAGGTCCGTGCTCTACTGAGTGCATTTTCTAGCCTTAACCAGGGAGTAGAATCAGCGCACTGGATATGCATACAGGAAATATGCTTATTAAATACCCTTTTCGTCGACTCTTGCGTATTTGCGTCACATCGCTTCTAGTCAGACTGCAGCAGAGATAGCGTATGTATTCCCCCAATTCCGGTTTGTGCATATTTAATGCGTACAGTATGTAGGAACCTGCATGCACTGGTTTCTCATAGGACTGGTCGGAGTGGAAACTACAGCCAGTTAATGAAATGTTTAGATATTATAATATTATATTGAGGCTACGAATATGACAAAATTGTGCAATAGGAGGTAAGTTGTGCTAAGATAAAAAAAGATGTACCAGCTTGTTGTTGGCTTGTACAGCTAACATATTGGAATAGACCTCATGTAACTAATATTTTTTAGGATATTTGATCATTTCTGTTTGCTGCTAATTCTCTATATCCGTTCATAATGGCTACATTCGGCCATATTGGCTGCATATTAATAATGCTGTATTTCAGCACACTCGTGGATTTTCTTTAGGAAGTTTGTAATTCTAGTTTATTTATATATCAGCAGCTACTACAAATGTAGCATGAAGACAGTGAAGCAACAGAACAGAGGGATCGGTTCCCCAGTGAGAGTATAGCCGACCCTGGTGCACCATGGGTCAGGCAAAGATCAACGGGACCTCTGTGTAACCCTGACTGACTTTGGTGCACCTTTGAGTCCAGTAAAAATGCACTGAGGTCCCGGTGGGTCTTTACCGAGGCCTCGGTGGAGCCAAGCCAACTTTGGTACACCATGGGTGGGCTGGGATGACACGGAGGTCCCGCTGGGTCTTTAAGTAAATGTACAGTATCTCACAAAAGTGAGTACACCCCTCACATATTTGCAAATTTGTGAGCATATCTTTTCATGTGACAACAATGAAGAAATGACAATTTTCTGCAATGTAAAGTAGTAATTGTACAGCTTGTAGAACAGTGTAAATTTGCTGTCCCCTCAAAATAATAACACACAGCCATTAATGTCTAAACCGCTGGCAACAAAAGTGAGTACACCCCTAAGTGAAAATGTTATAAATATATATTAAAAAATACATTATAGTCACAGGTCCTGACTATAATGGCAAAGAATAAGAATGACCATTTAGGGGCTGCATACATTGGGGAAAATAAATAAATAAATAAATAACAAGAAGCTGTCTTACAGGACAGGCTGAGGGATTCCCCAGGGTAAAATCTCAGAGCCACAGCTGTTCCTAACATGGGAAAGCATAATTTCAGTCAAAGATGAAAACACTTAGCCACAATATCCTACTGTAGCTCCAACTACCTTTAACTGGTTTTAATATTTTAATGTAAAATATCTATATATGGTAAAACATTTTTTTAGATATGTATATAAAGTATTTAATTTATATTAAATCTGCAAGCGCTTGTTAAAAAATAAGTGAGTGCATTATACATTTAGCCAAAGCAGATGCATGAACTCCTCCCCTCTCCTTCTCTCA
>JAODLL010001510.1:0-13089 GCA_026546735.1 Forbesichthys agassizii
CAGAAAAGTGTAATTTCTTCATTGTTGTCACATAAAAAGATATTCTCACATATTTGCAAATATGTGAGGGGTGTACTGACTTTTGTAAGTTACTGTATATATGACCCCACCTGCCATAAAAATGAAGAGGACCTTGCATTCATTATATTATTTGGCATCTCTTAGCTCAACACTACTATTGACACATGGCTCTTGCATTGCTATGGAGATGGTTACTAATTGCAGCTTGGCAATCATAGTTTCACCATGACAGTAAGCTATTATAAGCGAATACACAGCAAATATCTCCTATCTCACGGTCGCTCCCTTATCTTGCTGTACTCTGTGCATGCTGAAATTAATCCTCTGGTGTTTCTACACAGCCCTGGCGCCGTAAATAGGAACATTAACAAAGTGGTGCAGACTACACACAACAACACTATCTTAGCCTTGGCAATGCATTGCCAATGTGTGTGGCACATTGGCAATGTATTGCCAATTCAGCACTTCTGAAGGAAGTACCCTAAGGGCTTCCATATTGAAGGAAGGTTTTTAATTTTGACTGAAATCAAATGTCAACAAGCTTTCTCTAGAATGATTTAATGAGTGCTTAAAACAATACATGCACAGGTAAATGTACTTTCCCAGTGTCTTACGTCATAAGCTCTGGAATGAAGTAAGACCTGCTCACAGAGGTAGCTGAATGAGCAGCTAGAAGGTCAAGTCAAGTCAATTTTATTTATATAGCCCTTAATCACATTGCAGTCTCAAAGGGCTTTACAACCTACATTTCACATGGAAACAAACAACACCCCCTTAACCTGATCCATCCTCCTGAGAAGGTATTGCCTGCAGCCACACCCTTATAATCTTAACATATCTTGACAATCAAGAGACAAGAGTGTGCATTCATTTGAGAAATATGCAAGTCTTATCAGACACAATGTCTAAGACTGAAACATAAAGTTGCTCTGTGGATCTATTCAAGACAAAACTCAAGGTCGGGAATTTCTACAGGAGGTAGGAGAATTCACCCACTTTTCGTTATCAATCAATCACCACAGTTGGCAGAATTCTTTCCTACCCCTTTCCCCTCGACACTCTTGTGGATGAAATAAAATGCTATACTAAATAGTGAGCTGGGGTGGAAATAGTATGTGTTAAGACAAAGCATGCACCGTATCTAAAGCAATAGAATAACACTACTGTAAAATGACATAGGTTGAACGCATTGAGAAGGAAACCCTGGCCTAACCTAGTTATGTGCAAAGGCAGCACAATTACGTGAAAACAGTGGAAGTCCCCATTGGGACACGCAGTCCTCATACTTACAAAATTACACAAACACGAGTGACTGTAGCGTGCTCACTACGAGCAGGAAGGAAATTATTCACTGTCACTGCACTATATGTGTAAGCCCACAGGTGAACATTAATGAGGTTTATTATCAAGATTTCTCTGATTTGCTGTCATACTGTGATTTGTGCGACAACAAAATGCGAGCATGTAACTTCATATCTTATAAGTCCATTCTGTAGCTCTCGCCTTTGCTCCTCCTGCTAACAGGGGTTGCCTCATTCAACAGCATCTTGGAGCTCTGGTCTGCCTAGTGCAATGGTAGTCAAGGATACAAAACAAACAGTGGTCTGTACACTCTATGTGCACGTCTGCATCTTTCAGACAGGATGGGCGATCCGATACCAAGCACGACCCATGCTGGAATATGGAAAGGGTGACAATACCAATACTCTAAGCAGAAGCTGTGTCTCAAATCGCGCACTTGTGTACTTATACTTAATACTTTGAGTATTTAGTGCACATAAACTGACAAGTACGCCAAAATGAAGTGCACTCAAAGTAGCCGCTGGCGAGTGTGGAATGATGCACACTTCGTGCACTCAACTGTCACTTTTTGGGCTAGCAGCGGAATAAGAGTTTTGAAAAGGTCAGCAGTGGGATTTTCAGCTCTGAACACCGCGCCATACAAACATAAGTTTTACATGTTTATAAAGTGTTATAAATTCCCAGATAACTTCGATATAGTCGTAAAATTACGTCCGTATTATTGGGTCAATTTTCCAGTCTGTAATGATTTGGTCAAATTGACAGTTAGGTGGATGCTAGCTAGCTAACAGCGGCATATTATTGCCAGGCATAGGAGTTTCATGCAGCTGCTAGCGTTTATGTTTGATACAAGTGTATTAGCGGTGTATATTCATGGACAGCATACATCTGCCAACAACCCACTTGAAGACTGCTGTCCCCAGCAAAAGCTGTAAAGCATGCATCTCGGTGAGGCAAATCATATTTTGAAGCTGGATGACCTGGGAGAGGAGAGCACTGACCTTCCTGCTGCTCTTATGGACTGTCCTGTTATACGAGGCACCTGCAGGACATTTAGCTGGAAATACAACCTGGGGTTTGGAGGCTGGAGAAATAAATAGGACATACTGTACCTTTTAATTAAGATTCAATAAAGTATATTATTGTCAATATGTGTTTTTCTTCTAGCATTGATGGTAACATACATTAGTACATACATTAGGCTAATATGTCATAAATATTATATTTTGATGTCTGTGTTTTCACTCTTGTCACTACATGTTGATGTAAAAGTATGGTTTGTTTAGTAGGCCATATTAAGTGGGTAATTAATACAGAACAGTAGCTGTCTTTTGGGATTTCGACTACAGAAAGTTAAGTTATAAGAGTTAATTAGCATAATGTAGATAGTATTCTTATCTGTTCTGATTCTGAATGTACACTATTATTGTCAGTCAAGTTAGAGCACAGATAATGACATTTTGATTACTATTTTGTTTACGTAAGTGTGATATAAGGGTAATTATGTAGCACAACATTATATCAGCTACAGTATGTATATCACAACATAAATAATATAAATCAACACACTGTACCGGTCGGTAGCCTTTCATCAGCAAGTGGGAGGAGCACTTTCTACTAAGTAATTTCCAAATCCCATCCAATAAATGTATGTGCGTTTGTTTTGAAGAAGTGAGCTAAAAAGCCTGCAGATATTTTTTTCAGCGGGTGAGAATCGAATGTTGCATTCGTCATGTCCGGTAAGTGCACAACTTGAGTGTTCGATTTGAGACAATACTACACTCTCCAAATATACGCACTTCGCAGGTAAGTACATGGTGCGCATAGTGCACTTAGTCAAAGTGTACTTCGTGAAGTCGTGATTTAAAACACAGCTTAAGCACTACTCCTTTCAAACGATAAAGACAATAAGACATCAGGATGCCTTAGAACTAAGACTCATTTACTTTAAAAAAAATTCCTGCTATGATTGGAGTTGCATGTTTTGTTAATGTGGATTACTTTAATTACTTCAATCAGGACAGGTGAGATCACTGGTAGGTGAGCTTTTATTGTTATAATGTGTTAAAATGTATCAATGTGAATGTGAGAATTAATGTGATCTGTTACAAGTCATATTAACGTTGTGAACAGTGAGCAGGGCTGTACCATGACAACAATAAATTGTGTCATCTTTTGCAGCCATTGCTCCGCTCCATATGAAATCCAACAAAACCCTTTCCCTTAAATGTTTATATTATGTTTAATATCTTGTATATTAAATAGATAAGAAAGAGGTTACAAGGTGCAGAAATATTCCCAATATTTTGCAGAGGGATATATTTAATGTACATCAACCAAATAAATAATAATAAAAAATAAATAAATAAGTGTGTTAACTTTAAACGACAAAAAACGCTACATGCAAAGGGCTCAGGGCTGAATGGACGTGTTCGTAATGTCCCCCCACACCCCCTCCCCCTTTCAACTCTAGGCTATTGCACAACATTCTTAAGCTGTGCAACTCACTAGTCTAGTTGCAATGGCCCGTCTTTCAGCAGGTGCAATTGGCTCAGTAAAACTGTATTTATGAACAGTCAGAAGACAGAAACACCTGAAGAAACTGCCAAATATCCATGTATAATCCAAGTTGTGTCACAATGGTTAGTTCAGAGTATCTTTCAGCTAGTAAAAATGTACTACAGAAGCTGCAGTAGGCAGTCAGACTCAAACGCAAAGTGCCGTTTATCGTGACACTTTTTCTTTTTATAGTCCAGGAGCGGCATGACGTCCCCACTCTCGAGTTAACTCCACCCAGAAAATCGCCAGACAGACAGAAAGTAAAATAAATATAGGGAATATTTTGCGATTCAAATGGAAGTTGATTTTCATAGTTTGTATGTATTTATATTAAGCCTCTACATGCTTTAATGACATGCTAAAACTAAAATGACTGATTTCGCTTGACTATCCCTTCAATAAACTTCTGGTATAGTCTAAAGTTGAACTAAAGAACCATCTGATTCTGGTAGATGTGTCCCCTGTGGATTATGAAGCCAGTATCAAGAGTTATGTGTCTAAAAATAAAGCAAACAATGTTAAACCAATGCAATATATTGGCTAGGTTTACCTAGATAAAGTACAGTAATTGCATCATAGTAGGCACTCCACACCAATGAGGGTTAACATTGTGTGGGTTAACAATGTGGGTTAACATTGTGTTAACAATGCTATATGGCTTCAACAAGCCACAAGTGGGAAGTTAGAGCTGGCAGTGTGAAATTACATACTCTTGTCCAAGTTGGTTGTAAAATGGCCTTATAATACACTTGGTGGTACAAACTACAAGCTAAAAAAGGTTGTATTACTTCCACACAGGCTGTGACTGAGTATGAGGCAGGCCCAGCGAGTGACGACATTGAGGGGATTTCCTGGTGCTGAGAAATACATCATGTCAAAGGAATCCAGCTAGGATTGGCAGCTAAAGCCAAACACGTCCTAAATGCAGCAAACTGCAATGCTGCCATGACTTTGACGCACACTATACACCTGGGGTACACACATGTGCACGCACACCCATGCATAGCACATACTGCTGCCAGTTTCTTGGGTGAAAAAAAAAGATGAAAAAAATAGGAAGCATGTGTTCAATAAGCAAACAAATATTAAGGGTTGCACTACTTGCACACAACAATCTTTCTCTAAGAATTATGGCTGTTATAAAGGGTTATGTAAGTGTTTTATCATGAAAGTCTATAAATATGTAATGTTTTAAATTGTAATAAACCTACTCAACCTACCTCAGTAAATCACTGAACCTAAAAAATATATCAAATGTGCAGTGCTAACATTTTGTTACAGCAGCAACGTTTCAAGGGACCGTGACCGCAGTATTAAAATTAAATTAAACGCACAAGTGCAAAAAATGGAACATCTGGAGATATTCTGCTTTAATTCCAACATTCTCACACTGAAAAGTTGTGCCAGTTCTTGCTAAAGGAAGTTTGTGAGGGAGGGTGGTAAAGTTATGCATATAGCACATTTTTGCCTTACCCATTTTTACTGTCATCATCAGCAAGGGTGAACTTTGAACACTTCTCCGGGCTGGTGGAGTCTTCACCCTGAGAGAACACAGCACTGTCAACATGTTGAAAGCACCACACATTTCCCTAGAAGCAGAAGCTTCTAAGCTTCTACCAGCTTCATGTAATAACAATAGTGAAGTAAATGCCTATTATAAAATGCCTTGTATGTTTAAGACTAGGAAATTACCTTAAAATAAAAACTTTTTTCAGTCTTTGAACCCACCCAACTTATACGCTCTAAGGAATTTCAACATAAAATAGCTTACAGGCTGCATTGAGGATATGTTGGTGGTGATGTCCATACACGGCATCTATAATCTTTTAAAGACTATTTAAAAGGTCTCCTATCCAGTTGTGTGGTCAATTGAGAGGACAGCACACAGTAGGCAGGTAAAGACTCCAGACCAGACACATACATTAGGTTACTCTTCTCAGAATCTGCCTGGTAATGCACTCCAGGAAAATGTAAAGGAAACGTGATTGCAAAAGACTTTGAAGAGGCCATTATCCTCTAATCCACATTTCAACTTTGGTTGCTTCGGTTGGTACATGTAAGCAATGTGTTGCGTTTCTGGCACCTATATTTTCTTGTCCTCTCTTCTCCTTTGTGTTGTGTTTTGATAACTATAGAAAGGCTCAGCAGTTCTATAGTTAGTTTTGAAATTGAAAAAAAAATGTAGTTTAGTTACAGTAGCAACGTATATGAGAACTCAACAGGCTGCACTTGCAGTGGGTTGGGGGTGCATGTGTGCGGACCGTACTCCTGTCTTCCGGAACTGCGACACAAAACTAGGGACGTTTGTATTGCGGTTTCTGGCTTGGTTTCAGAACCCCTAGTAAACCCTTATTCACACAGTATCGTAGTGTATCGAGAAGATTAGCATTGACCCAGTTGCAGTACCTTGGAAGGTGTCATACTACTACAGTCCAGGAACCACCATATTCAAGTAATGGACTATTGGCCCCCATAGTTTGAATTACACTGCTCTATCACAAAAGTGCCGGTATGGTCCTGCTTCACTACTCAATAGCTACCCAGTCAGGCAGTCCTTTAAAATCACTTGGCCCATGTTACAGGAACGAACACACATACCCACACACGATGAACAGCCCACTTGAATGCCACCAGTCCACCAGATGGACAATCTGTTGACGGAGCCAGCCAGCCACAATGGCATGCTGGCTGGTGTTTAGTGACCGGCACACAGTTTTGGCTAGATGACCACTGAACAGCCCCACTGCACTCACTGACATCACAGTTAATTGACACTACACTGGCTGCTGATTGGCCAGGTTTTCACAAGTGGCAGTGTGTAGTATTCATAGCCTTCTGTTTCAGGCAGGGTGTTTAAAATGCATAATACCTGAGCATAATATAGCATTTTGAAATGCTATATGAAATCCACAGTTTGTGATTTTCTTTTTAATATGGACTCCAAATGGTATGGTTGCCAAATTAACAAGTAATGTGTGTGGAGAGCTACATCTGCCCTGGGGCATAACTTCGATATGCGTGAGGAAATATCTGGGACCTGTATATCAGATGTGGCCTAAAGCACAATGCCCTGGGATGCTTTCATACTGGCAGAGTGTGATACTCTCAAACAATGACAGTATCAGCCCTTTGGTTTTACTATGCTGAAGTGACAAATAAAATGCTGAAAACCCACAAGGTTGTCCCATAAGACACGTTACTATTCAATGTAGCCTATATTGGAGATAAGATCTGACAGTTGATGTAAATAAACAGCTGGGAGCCCACCATCTCACACACTGAAATGTAATCAAGAATCGAAAAGTAATCGATAAAGAATCAGACTGACAAGCTGATGCCTATGCCATTTCTCATGCTCAACCCAGATCTCATCACACTGTGCAATCTTATTTCTTTTGGAAGATTAAAGTGAAAAAAGATGACATGGCTGTAGACCCAAGAATACACAGTCTTACAGATCGGTTGCATCATCCTCTGGCTAAGTAAACAGTGGGGATCTAACTGCAGGTCCGAATGTAATTCCCTGAAATCTGTGTCACATTAGACAAAAGGAGGGCCTGTCCCCAGTTCTCTCACTCATGGGGCCCCTGATCAAAAACACAAACCAATACCAGTGGTAGATTTAGGTAACACTGTGACATCACATTAGTTTCTGCACTAACCATTCACTAGGAAGTAACATATTCACTAGCAACTAGTAGGCTAGAATTTGTGGACATTTTTACATATTAAGTAGGAATCTACTAGATTACCATTTTCTAATAACTCAAATTAATGAATAGACAATTGTTTAGCAATTATTGTAACACGAATTAAGTAATATTTGCTGTGCATTAATGAATGTATAGCTAATAACACTGATATAGACCTATAGTGATATAGTTCCACATGGTTAAATCATGTCACATGTTCACACATGGGTGACATAACCAGAACACCTACATCACCCATGTCACATACAATACCCAGCAGGCAATCTGGACAGGAAGACTGTGGTTCAAAATGACACAATGTTATAGTCACTGGTGGGCTGGCAGGAGTCCTGACTGCAATCTGTGGGGACTACCTCTAAAGAGCCAATGGGGCATTCCAACAGGTTTTGAGGGCCGTCAAGCCCGTACTGTACTACTGTATCCGATACGCAGAAACAATGCAGGCAGTCGCTTCAACACTGGAGGAGTGAAATTGTGGAGAGTTCTAGCACTCTCATAATCTTAATTCACTTCCTTAGAAAAGGCGTGATCTCTGAAGCTGTGTCTTAAAGTGTAGTTTCTTTGCCATCCTTGAATAGGATGCAGCCGAACTTTGTTAAATTGTGACTCAATATAATGGGATAAAATACTACCTTTTTTAAAGGAGGCAAAGTTCTGCTGATTTTCAGTTACAAAGCAAATATAATATTTATTTTACCACATGAAATGTCAAAGATAAATATTCTAATCAAGTCAATCTTTAACTATTAGAAATACATAATATTCCTCAGATGTGAGCATACGTGTCAATCAGAGATCAGTAGACCTACTTGATTTGGCCACCCACCACACAACACAGCTTACAGATAGACAGATAGACATGTATACAATATAACTTTCCCTTGGATTGAGAAAAGCACATTTCTTATATATTAAAATCCAATGGCCATCTGTAGAATAATATGCGTTTTCCATTGCGACTGACAATGCTAAATAAGCAAAATAACTCATGATTTCTCTACTCAAAGGAAGCACAGCAGAGCTTTTTGAGACAGCATGAAAATAGCTTAGCTCAGGCAAGGTAAAAAGGTATTCAGTGTTTCACATGCTTGATGAGAACAGTGAGGCAACATCACAACATTGAGCCTCACAAGTCAAGTGTGAGTGCGCAAAACCGCAATAGCCTGGGGATTGCTTTATCATGTTCACCTCAGGGAAAAGTAACAAATAATGTATTGGTTAGTGTAAAAGGTTTGAAGAATTTAGAAACAAAACATCCCACTATGTTCTTTTTCCAAAACCATATTTATAATGCTTGTGTTAACACAATTTATACTAACATGTATAGGCTATTTGGTTGGTAGGTATCTTATTATTTGCATTACATTGTATTAACCACTGAGTGCTAGAGAAAGTTTGACACAGGGATAATTGCACTTTTATGGAAGGAGAAAAAGAATCTAAGGCAAAGCAGCATTTCCTTTGGAGTCTACCTCTGATGTTGCAGCCACATTACACATGGCTATTCTTATCCTGGTTGGGAGCTATTCAAATCTTGAACGGTTTACTGAAAGTAACCAGGCAACTTCCCAAAAAGCCAGTCAATCTGTATGGATGAGTCATAACAACCTTTGACTCAGACCCCGTTTAGTGGGCATCTGTTCCCTGGGTAGGACTGAAGGTGTCAGACTTGTGATTACAGCAGGCTACAGCTCTGATAGACACATAGGGCTAATGCTGTTACCATAGTGACAAACTGCTAAACACTCCTCTCATTAGAGCTGAAAGGAGATGAGATAACATTCAGACTATTTCACATACTGACTTGATTGTGTGTGTGGAAGACAAGCAGAAACTACAGCTGACAGCAGGAGTTATGAGACAAATGTACTTTTTCCATGTGTGGGCTGAAAACTCTTTCCTCTGTGCATTTTACTGGTAATATCTGTAGACGTATTCCTGCTGTAAAGGATGTAAAGGACTAATTCCAATTCAGAATCTTTCAGTACACGCACACTTTTTCAGCATGGAAATTTCAGGGGAGTATGATGGTCTAGCTTCTCAACTCCCGTTCCAAAAGGTTGTTGTTGTTGTTGTTGTGGTCATATTATGTAGCCTACTGGACAAACATGGATTTACCTGGAATGTTGTGTTATTTCATAATTTCAGCCCTGCCTCACCATTCTCTATCTTGAAACACACATTTGGCTTTACAGAAGGGACAGCAATGAGTTGGAGGTGTCATGAGGGGGAGGAGTAGATAGGAATGCAAGCCGCACTGTAGTTTGTGTCATGCTGGTTTGAGGAGAGAAATCACCAGTATCAGTGACCTGACTGTAATGAAGACCACCTCCCAGACCACTAGGCCACCTTGCCTGTGCCTTGTAACTAAAAGAGACACAGGTGTTGCAGTAACTGGGCCTGTGGAAACAACCAGAGTGATAAACAGCGACAAACACAGGTCAGACCCCCCTCTTTTGATCAGTCCCATGAAAACAGAATAAGAAGGCATTTCTGGGGCAGTAGTGTCTTCTTGTCTGTTTTACTGCAAGCACACCATGCATATCTGAATGTGGTTTCATTTGGTACATTAACTCTCACTACATACCATTCCACCAATTACCATGCTGTAGGACTGAACACAGATTCCTGGAAGATGTATGGAAAATGGGAGGAGTAGGCTCATGGTTCAACAATTAATCTAAGGATAGCTCCAGTGACTTTCACACACTCTTACGCATTTTTATCTAGCCTATAAAATACCCACTTAATAAGTTATATAGCCATGGACATAGCCGATACAGTTTAGTAAACAGAATTTTTCTTTTGTAAAAAAAATAAATAATAATAATAATAATAATAATAATATTGGTATAAGGAAGTATTCGTTTGGAGATATCATCTTCAGTGATGTATGCCATGCAATTCGTAGTGTTTTTAATAGTTTAGACAAATCAAATAAACCTGGATCATCTTACCTTGTTATCTCAGTGTCTTCATTCTTCAAGAAACACTGCACGTTATGTTATCTTAAACAATTCCAGCATATTAAAAATGAAAGAGAAGAAGAGCATAAAATCCAACAGATGCAACAAAAATAGTCCCAATAGTCTAGTTGAATAGAATATCCGGAAACTGCGTTTAGATAAGGAGTGTAGATTGCAAAACACGGATACTAGCGCAGAATATTTGTCCTCCAAGGTGCATAAAATCCATGTAACAGTTTACACAGCATTAAGCTTTTTCAACGACTGTTGTTTTTTATTAAAGTTTTCCCCTCCCTATCGCGTTGCTTGTCTTCTACTGTCAAATGCTGCGAGTTTTCCATGTAGCTCTGGTTCTGATGTCAGCAAAGAACGTGATCTTAAGGAAATGATGACGCTCTGACGGCTAGTCCATACTAATGGGGTTACTGCTATATACTGCCCTCTGGTGGACATAGAAAGTTAGGCATATACATAGAGCATGTGAACCATGTACCTAAACGGAAATTAGTCTTTTTATCTGAATGAATAATTATGGACACACAACTATTAAGACACACAAATATTTATTTTATATTTCAATTTTAACTTGACATACTGTAGGCTTAAATTACTTTTAAATTAATAACTATCTACTATGTAGTCTATAATGTCATTAGATTTGGTCTTACTTCTGTTATTTATATTTGTATACTGATAATGTCTATTTGTAAATTAATTTGGAGACATAATTTAACCCAGTATCATCATCATTAAAGTCATTACAGTGCTACTGTAATGAAAACGCGCTCTCGTACAATGTAATTTGTCCCTTCTCATTCCTTGTCCAGTCATCATAACAAGGAAGTGATATTTCACAACCTTATCCATGTCACAACCTGTTGAAAAGCCATTTCAAAGTTGACTGCTCAGCAACCGCTGTAGAGTCATAATTCTTAGCAGTTGTTACTTTATTCTCGAGCCAAATACAATGCATAGATTATCAATCATCTTTGGACATTTGTCACCAAACTATTGCCCACCTGCACACGTATCCAGTAATGCATGTGCTGGTTCAGGTGGGGGCAGTCCAGACGATATCGTACTTGTGCATGGCCTGAGGACACCGATCGGGAAAGCCAAGAGGGGTTCATTTAAGGTGAGATTGGTTTCGTATAATTTCGAAGAAACGTAGCAATTACTATGTTATTATACGGTTTATGTATTTGATCAGGACACCACACCTGATGAGATGTTGACTGCAGTGATGAAAGCAGTATTAGCCGATGTGGGACTTTCACCAGAGAAATTGGGAGACGTTTGTGTCGGTGAGGGGCAGTATGCCTAAAAAGCGTTATGTTAATATTTAGATAATCTTAGCTTCAGATAGAAACCTTCATTCTCTCTCTCTCTCTCTCTCTCTCTCTCTCTCTCTCTCTCTCTCTCTCTCTCTCTCTGTGTGTTTGCGTGCGCGTGCATGCAGGTAATGTTCTGCAACCAGGGGCAGGTGCTCTAATGGCCAGAGTAGCCCAGTTTCTAAGGTCAGTGCTCCATTGTTTGGTTCAGCGATCACTTACTAATTCCTCTATAAATCCTCTATATGTATGAAATTATACCTTTGCATTTATTGAAACCATGTTGCAAAGGTAAGATTATTTAGTTTTTGGGGATCTCGTGGAATTGCATGGAATTGAGGAGTGTAAACTTACTGCTATATCCCCAGTGTTATGGTTATCTATTTATTTCAGTGGGTTTCCAGAAACGGTGCCTGTCTACACTGTGAACAGACAATGTTCATCTGGTTTACAAGCACTATTGAACATAGCAGGTATACATCTATATTTTATTTTTCACATAAGTACTGGGAAATCTTTTATTTAACTGCTACTTTCTCCATATTATGTGTACAGGAGCCATAAGAAGTGGGTCCATCGAGCTGGGCCTTGCCTGTGGGTAAGTGAGTCAAGCTCTCAATCAGACGCAGGGTGCAGGGTCCTGATAACCATTTTATTGTACATGTATGCAATTGTGGCAGTGTGGAGAGTATGTCATTACGTTCAGTTGGAAGCCCAGGAGACGTAAGCTCCAGACTTATGGACAACAATAAAGCCAGAGACTGCATTATTCCAATGGGGTAAGAGTCGCACTTGTAACTCCAGTTTGGCTATGTTTTATGATTCAGATTTGAAGTATAAATTATCTGTTCTAGCCTTCTGAAATACCGGAATAGTCTGTCAACGTAGTCATTACATCAATATTACAAAAAATGTATTCTCAGTTGTACATTTTGCAATGTCAGTGTAACAATGTATTTATTTGATTTTGCAACTTTATTAACCAAGGATGAATCCTTGGTTCTTCTTAATCTCAGAACCATTACCACTTTATTAAAGTTTACTTATGATCGGCTAACTGCATGGATAAGAAAATGACAAAGCCCATTATACAGTATCTCACAAAAATGAGTACACACCTCACATATTTGCAAATATGTGAGCATATCTTTTCATGTAACAACAATGAAGAAATTACACTTTTCTGCAATGTAAAGT
>JAODLL010001511.1:0-13089 GCA_026546735.1 Forbesichthys agassizii
TCCAGACAACACAGCCCTCAGGTTCATAGCGGCACCCAAACCTCTCCACCACGATAAGGTGATGGTTCCCGGAGAGGTAGATGTTAGATATATTGTCGATTTCCGTTTCTATTTTGAGAGTTACTTTATGGTGAATGTATTATTGTAAGGAAAACCCAATGAAGGGAAATTTGAAACATGCTGGTGTAAAAGTAATGGGAATACTTTAAACAAACTGATAAAGTAGCCTACATTTACAACACATATATTAACCAAAACAGGTAAATGTTATTGTTGGGTTTTTATGTTTTGTATGACAACTTTGATGTAACACAGGGTATAACCACAGTCATGAAAACAAAATGGCAAAGGGAAGAAAAGAAAATATAAAAAGGATTACTCTGTCCATGTATCAGTATATGCTACAGTGTCAGTGGCACGCCTAGATGCATGTCAATAAACAGTAGACTGGTTCATGTTCCTGAAGAGCAGAGACAGGCAGGCACCACAGGAGCAAGTAAAGCTGCAGAGTTCTCCTCTAAAGTTCTCTTCTTTTTTTATATCTCCAACAGATTCTATAGGCTACACAACATAAGCTTGGAGGACATCACCATTTTCAATACAGATGTTAGGATGGCACAACCTCGGAAGAAAATTCAGCAATTTTTGCATTTTCTTCATGGACTGGATGTGATAAACTGTTAAATACAGTGGCCTAAAATGATTTTGACTTATTATTGGTTAAAATGTCAAGTGCAGCTGAAAGGATACTGCAAACCACCTGCAAAGCTGGTCTCCATCTTGAAATATTGATGCAATCTTGCAGAAGGGCATGAAAACTGTTTGCAATTATGGTGTGATACAAATACCAGTAAATTACATTTTTTTTAAATGGATTACTAATTTAATTTATTAAGGAAAGATCAAACTGAAAAATAAACATTACAGATATGACAGAATATCCTAGATGCCCACAGGTGTTCTTCACACATTCCTCAATAGTTATTTTAAGTTTGTCTCAAGTTTTGCTCTCAAACCTAGTATGTTTGTTTGTATAATAAAGACACAAAAGTAACTCCATTGTCTTGGTCAATAATACTCAAGCTAGATATACAAAAACGTTTATTTCCAGCAAATCAAATAATTATACCAGGATTGTCAAAGGGAGACCTTCTGTGCATGCATTAAGGCTATGGCGTTGTTATAAACATTCCAAATTCCAAAGCACTACTCTGGCATATGGGCTTGCATTCACAAAACTGCTGCGTCGAATTGATGTACGAACTGACAGGTAGTTATATTTTTGGAGAGGTGCACGTCAGTCTACACCGTAGCTACGCCGTAGCCTCTCGCGTCGTTAACGTCCTATCCGTAACTGACGTTGTAGCTTTGACGCAAGCATATATGGGCCTTAGTGTGTTTGGAGAAAAGCACCTGCTAAACTATAATGAGAAATTGTAACATGAATACAGACACAACACAAGGTTCAGATCCAAATGAAATACAAATTATGGCCATATCATGGCCTCATAATATGTGAAGATTACTTTAAACCATTGGCTGAAAACGGTGTCTTCCATTTCCTAGTGGTTGAAATAAAACATGCTGATTCACTCGTGTTTCTACACAGATGCCACAGAGCATGGCTATCGGGAAAGGCCCTCTTCCACCTAATATTGCAGTAGCTTTCAGAGTCAGACTCTCTCTTTCTCTCTAACTATTCCCCCTCCCCCAGCCTCCATGAAACCTCCCTTTCCTCTGCTCCAGAGTAGGGGCACCTCTCTTCCCTTTGCTTCTATTGGCCAGGGCCAGCCACATGACTATGCCGAGAGTGGGCTGCCCCTTGCTCCTGTTACCCACCCAGCTATCTGGGTGTTTCACATGGAATAGTTATACAGCTCACAGTGGCTGGGGAGAGAGGGGGAGAGAGAGCCCAAAATGGACATGGCTAACCTATTCAAGCACTTTTTTCGTGAGTTATCTATTTCTTTGTTTTCGTTACTTTGACTGTAGTTGTTTTGAGGCTTGGATATTGTGGGGTTGGGGTGCTTTGGCTTTTGTCTTGATACGTTTTCTTATCTCTGGCTTTGAAAGAATAACGCTTTTTTTCTTCTTCCTGTCTTTTCTCCAATTCTCACTAAAGATTTATTTGGGTACTCAAATTTGGGTTTGTTTTAAACAAGACTTTTTTGTTTAAGTGTATTGTCACCCATAAAGTGTGTCTTTGCAAATCTTTTTTTTTTTTTTTGCACAATCTTTGTCGATCGCAGGCTTGGGCGGATATGCTTTTTTTGCAAGTCTGTAATTGCCCCAGCATTTATTCAATCTCTCAATGTATTCAATCTCTCTAAAACATGTGAAGTAGTAATTTTCTTATTCCTTCCTGTTTGTCATCTTAGTAAGTGGGCAGCAACTTGCTGAATTACATTTTCATACTTGGAAAAGTCCCCACTGTATCCCCAACCCCATTATGGAATATCGCAAGACTTAGCCTGTTCTGTTATGCAACATCCAGAGTGGGCTAGCCAGTTTTCTGGGGCCTTCTACAAATCCTGCATCCCAGTTCCCGGGCCTCCTACCGATCGTGCCCTTGAACAACATTCCAAAAGAGATAAATGTTTGTGTCAAACGCTGAAGAAATATTGTTGAGTAGGGAGAAAAATGTATCGATCCACCTAGCTTATTGATATGGATGGGGGTGTAGTGGTGCTCATCCTGTGCCTCCAAGCTCTATTGGAGGGGTGGTGGGGGGGGGTGTGTGGAAGGGTAAGATGCCCATGCAGCCATACATGTCTCCTCTCCCATCTGTGGGTTGTAAGTGTTGTCTTGAACTAATGCAGCAAGTGCTGTGCGTTTGTCTCTCTGCTTCCTGAGTTTTCCAGCAAATGGAAGGTCACATTGTGGTCTCTTTTTGGTCTCTATTGTGTCACATTTCATTGTAGGAGCATGGTGCAGGAAGGAAGCAAAAATAGGGGAAGCAAGTTGAATCATTGACTGTCGAGCGTCTTGTCTTTCTGGCACCACCCCACTTCTTTGACTTAGTATCCTTTGGACATTTGATTCTCTCCTGCTACCAAAAATTCGGACTTTGTATAACGTGGCTAGCTCTAGAGAAAGATCAAATTAATGCCACAGTTTAATCGTATTGGTTTGTTTCAAGCTTTGAGACATAGCATATCAAATGTAACTGTTTATTTGCTTCCAGATTAGCACTGTAGAACCCTCTACAATGTGTCAGTCTCTGAACAAATTTCTTATGATTAATCTCCTCACTTCCTCTCCTCTCTTCCCTTCATCACTGAGTCTGGTGGTAGAGGCCTTTTGTTATGTCTCAGGAGCCTGAACTTAAAATGATTCTGTGTGTTTCCTGTCTAGCTAACGCTGAGCCATGTTAGCACCACAGCGTTTATTTTAAATATTTTTGAATGGTGCCTTTCTCCAAACACCCAATATGGAATCCCACCAACTCAACAATTATGCACATATTATTGCATGCTTTTGGTGAGTGTTTGTTTGGTTGGTACAATGTAATTGAATAATTAACCATATGGCAGAGTCCAACATGTCTAATGTCAGTTTTGTAAGTAACAGTGGCTGAATGGGAAGAAGACACTGGGACTAGGACTAGAAAAAAGTGTGAGCCACTTAGCCCTCAGGTGTAGAAGAGGCAGGTACCCTTAAGTTGTGAACACATTTTTTTTTTGTAATTCTGATTTCAGCTACAAGGACATTTCAAACACAAACTAAGGAGTGCCATTTAAGCATTTACAAATTTAGTAAGCAGTTCTCCAATGGTTTGATACAGGTCTTTTATATATAAAGGGTTTTTAATTTGAGATATCCTTGTTTAGTAAACAAGTGATTATAAGTTGAAATGATGTTGTTGTGTGCAAGCAGAGGAAGTCCTGCAGCTGTCAGACAGTTTTACGCAGGTGTTGTGTCCCACAGAGGAAGATCTATGGACTGACGGGAAGCTGAGAGGTCGTCAGGGTCTTGGCAAACAATAGGAAGTCATTAGTTATAAAAACAAATACTGAATAACATAGCGGCTATTTATTTTTTTCCCCCTTTTGAATCACAAAGTATAACCTTGATTAGTCTACTAAACAAACTGACACACTCTATACAACTTTGTTTCCTCGGGCATCCCACTCAAAATACGCACCCCCACCCCCTATGAAAACGAGAAAAAACTCTTCCCAGTGCTTTCATTTTCACCAACAATTTTTAAAAGGTTTCCCACGCTGTAGCAAATTTGTTGGGATGGCTGGTGAATTTTAGAATAAACATTAGGTTTACATGTGACACTCTTACTACCGTGGTGATGAAAAGAGAGCTGAGCCAGAAGGCAAAGCTCTCGATCTAACGGGTAATTTTTGTTCCTACCCTCCCCTATGGTCATAAAGGGTGGGTCATGACCGAAAGAACAAGGTCATTGGTACAAACGGCCGAAATGGGTTTTCTCAGGAGGGTGGCTGCCTTCTCCTTAAGAGATAGGGTGAGAAGCTCCGTGACAAACTCTGAGTAGAACCGCTACTCCTTCGTGTCAAAAGGAGCCAGTTGAGGTGGTACGGGCATCTGGTAATGATGCCCCCTGGGCGTCTTCCTTGGGAGGTGTTCCAGGCACGTCCAGCTGGGAGGAGGCCTCGGGGAAGACCCAGGACTAGGTTGGTGGAGACGAATTTCAAAACTCCAATGAAATGTCCCAGATCATTTGTCGAACAATTGTATATTTAATTAATCGAAATGGTGGTGCATATTATAAGGTATAAAACTGTTTGAATTGTAGTTTACAGTTAACAAAAAGTGACTATAAGGCAAGTAGCAATATACATATAATTATTACCCAAGATACAGCATACCATGGTATAATGACCAAAACAGAAGCAAAGGAAAAGAGACAGAGAGCACACCCAGTCAGTTGGTGCAGGGAAACACCACCAAAAAGCCTCCCCATATCAGAAATGGGCATGTTTTATACAGGAGAGAACTTGGGGCTCGCACTGTCTTAAATTCTATTGGCTAACTTATGTTGATAAGGGAAAGTTTAATGTCTTGAGGTGAGTGAATAAAGATACAAATGTCTTGGCATCGACTCCCTGCAGTGTGTTCCACACTGGATCTTGGCCATCTGTCAGACTAACAGACCTGAGAGGTAATATTGTGTTGGGGGTTTGTGTTTTAGGGAAGTTACAACAAAAGGTTTGTCTAGATGCAAATAGGGAAACACCTTAAATGTATATTAGAGTGTGGGAGGGCTTGCTGTAAGTTCTAAAGGCTTGTCTGGTCTGAATGAATTGGCTGCCCCCCTTCTTCTGGGGGATAAGAATCTAATTGATCTGGGGAACAAATAGTGGACTTTTAGTTCTACTAGAAATCTGTTGTGATATGAAGATAGTACATTGCATACATTATTAGTAGATATAAGAGCTTATCTTTAATAATAACTCTAATTAATATAGGTCATAAGGTCCAGCCAGCAACCGAAACCACCAAGGTGGAGAGATTATATCTTCACACTAGCCTGGGAACGCTTCGGGATCCCCCAGTCAAAGCTTTCCAATGTGGCTTGGGAAAAAGATGTTTGGGGTCCCCTGCTGGAGCTGCTGCCCCTGCGACCCGACTCTGGATAAGAGGATGAAGGTGGATGGATAGATGAACTCTTCCTTCCAAATCCAATTTTTTTGTTTTGCTTTTCACATTACCTGTTAAATGTAGCACGTAATCAGTTTCTAGTGTAAACTGATCACGGTTCCGAAGTGACATGAGGTGGAAGCCAGCGAATTTATACAGAAGAAAGCCAAATAGCAGATTAGTAGGCTACTAAAGCCTGTTAAACACTCACATGGAATATTTGCTCCGCCAGACATTATGCAAATTGCTTGCAGATTGGCAGTGGATTTTTGCCTGTATCGGTAGTGCATTCTTTCTTTATTACTAGAACTTAAGCACTTTATTAGCTAGGCCATTAACACTATTGCGTTTTATATGGTTAATTACGTGGTAATAGGTATGATGACATTGTGCTGCAATTGTTCTATTTAGAATATTGTTTGCTTATAATTGCTGGTATATGACCTGTCCAACTACTGACAAATGTACTACATGTAAGTCACTTTGAATAAAAGCGTCTGCCAAATCCAAATCTAAACACCGCCATTTTGGCCGGAAAGCGCAGTTTTATTCATCTTTCACCTGCAGTGTATATATATACACCGGTACACATTTATTTGACATGGTAGATAGTTGTGCGCTGGGATGCCAAAAAAATCGCGGTAATGACAAGCATTTTATTGGATTCCAAAAGATCAGGAAAGACTCAATAAATGGATTAATGCCATAAAACGAGCTCGAATCGACCAGAGGAAAACTGAGCGATGAGATCCTACAAGAAACGGATTCCGCTTGTGTAGCGACCACTTCATATCAGGTAATGTACACAATAAATACAATGCTTTTTAGCATAAGTATAATATTTATTTGCGTCTCATGGTTTCTGACAATTGCATAATACTAAATGGCCTATGAAAATGTGGATTTTGCAGGGTTAACTAGAGCTACCGTACCATACTGTACATGTTTGTACGTTAACAACTATCGTACCAGTAACCTGTTGCTGACTTTGTTGTGTACTGGTACCGGTGTTCTGACATTCTATCTTACCCGTCAGATTGTCCTACTAATTTTTTGTCATTCTTGAGACATGCTTTGTAATTTTTTCAAAGCACAGAATTCATCTGCAGCAGTGTATCGGTAATCCTTTCAACGGTTTGCCCTCATGAAAATACACCAAGACAAGACAAGCTTCTAACTGCAGGGGATATTCCCACAGAGGAACCTCCCCACACAGAACACAAAAGAACCCAGTATCCTTGATGAGGATGAAGATCCAACAACTCCACCATGTTGCAGTCAAAACTGTAAGAAACACATTCAATCTCTTGAGTTGGAATGCCAGGCTCTGAGGACTGAAAATATATTGTTTAATGAAAAAATAAAAAGAACTGGACTTAATGAGATGAATCTACAAAACAATGTTAATATTCTCATTGGATTAGCAACATTCACTACTCATGGCAGTCTTTAATGTTATAGCTCCATATCTCAACCTGAAGTCTAGCCTAACTTTATTTCAGCAGTATATGCTAGCTTTAATTAAGCTTCGAATGAATTTGTCTTTTGACGTTTTGTCTTATTATTTTGGCATTGTTTCAACCACTGGTTAACATCTTTTAAAACACTGTTAGTGTAATGTATTGTAGACTAGGGCCAAGTCTAGTTATATGGCCTGACAGGGAAGTGCCGCCTCCCCATCCATTGAGGTCAAGTTTATCACAGAGCAAAGTAATTTTTTGTTCAATTTGCTCCCAGGAGACCTAGTTTAGCAGACAGAGGATTCAATGTCAGAGTCAATCAATTGTTACCGAGCATTCACTAGTGGCAAGAAAGAGATAGATCCTGTAGACTTGGAGAACACCAGATGCTTAGCATCGCATAGGATTTACATTGAAAGAGTCATTGGAGTGCTCCGTAAAAAATACACTGTTTTGCAAAGCACTGTCCCCATAGTTTCACTGACATTGACAGAGAAAATGATGTGACATACCTTGACAAAATTGTAAAAGTATGTTGTGCTGTTACAAATGTCTCTGAATCTGTTGCACCCTTTCATTGATCCCGTAATAGATGTAGGCTACCATGTTAGCTCTCATAACAGACAGATATGATACGGTAAATTGTATTTTACAAACACCAATAGAATATCTAAGCTTTGATGCAAGTTTGAATGCAAGTTAATAAACTTCCAAAATGACAAGTCAGCTGTGTACGCATTTTATTACAGAATTACAACATACTGTAACCAATTACATCATACAATACTACAAAATTTAATTTTGGATTGAATAATAGATTTGTGGTCATTGGACATTTGTATATTTTAAACTGAATTCAGTAAACTTAAAGCTGTTTTATTTTATTGTGAAGATGCCATGTGTGTAGCTAAATTAGCTGATATGTAGCCCAGACAACTGCAACCTGTCTGCAAATTTGAGAAATTAAATAGGCTAGTGTCAAAAGCATTTGAAGTGTTTTCTCCTAATCAGGAGCGCCCAAGGTGGGGGGGACACATCCCCCCCCCCCCCCCAGTTTCGTAAAGAACAAAATCCCCCACTTTTGAGATTAAAAAATCGTAATAAATAAAATCGTAATAATAATAAAATACAACATATGTCCAATGTAGCCTAACTCGAGTTATATTTGTTTATTTGCCTACTTTGATGACCCTCATAAGGCTACGAGCATTGGCAAGTACACTAGTCCACTATTCAATGCCCCACCCTCCTTGGTTGTTGCTATAGGCACGCCGGTAAAGTAATCCATTTGCACCTGGCATGTAGGCTAACGGTGTTTGATTATTCCAAAGGAATAGCACATTTCTCAAATAATAATTCTGAAATATCAGAGAGAAGCAGACAGAACTACAAAATGATTCTGAGAGCTACAGTATCTTATAATTCCACCAGTCTCAATGCACGATCTTGACAATTCACGTGAATGACAAACATGTAGGCTATACTACAGGATCAGCAATATCCTTACATAACAAGGTAAGTCAGCCTACATTGTTTTATTTTAAGATAATGTTTAGTTATGACTTCCTATAGTTTTCATTATCTTGGCTTGCTTTAGACATTTGTTTAGCGCACCAGGATTTGGCTCACATCGATCTGGATCTCATAATCGCACAACCCAAACTTTACTGTACCATACAGTAAAGTGAGTTTTCGTCTTGGATCATCAGATACCATACCTTTGACATCCTGTTCTTGTTTTTGTTGGAATCTTCTCTTGCTTTTTAGGCTTTAGATAAGCGAAAAAGTAGACACCTCCCTCTTAGGCTTGTAAAAACATGTGGAGTCTAAAATGTTCACCATTTCGGCAATTCCCCTAAAAGCTTGACAATTCCCCTGCGCATAACTCAGGTTTGTACATTGACCGATCTTGGAAGGGGAGTATTTCAGAGCAGTTTGTTTCTTGTTTTAATTGGGAGATTAACTTTCTGAACTTCTTGGTTGTGACCTTGTAATGTGTTTCTCCTTCAAGTGGGGGAGCGGGTTTCAGATTTCACTCCGGCGTTATATTTAGTTTTAATTACTAAAAGCATAGTTGTACAGTTTTAAAATTTGAGACATTTTTAATCACACTTTCATCGACTCCACATAAAAAAACATCTCTTGAGCCACTGCTCCTAATAAATTATTTACACAGTATATTAACGACCATGTATTTCAAAACTGAGAATGTATTTTTGCCAAACCCAAGAAGCCCTAGTATTATTTAATATACAGTATCTCACAAAAGTGAGTACACCCCTCGCATATTTGCAAATATGTGAGCATATCTTTTCATGTGACAACAATGAATAAATTACACTTTTCTGCAATGTAAAGTAGTAAATAGGATGAGGTGTCTTGAAATTGTCAGCTATAAGTAAATTCTTCATACATTGATAGGCCTATCTAACACTACAACTGTACAAGTTTTGCACACACTACCGGTACCGTACCGGTACATACATTATCAGTAGTACGGTACCATACAGTACTCTGCCTGTTGCACATTCTAACATGAGGTTTTTGTGCTATACGGGACCTTATGTAAACATAATAAGTTACTCTTACCCATCCAATGATGACAAAGCTTGTTTTCGCCAGTAGACTCCAGATCTTAATTAATATTCATCACGAATACAGATTTAGTCCATTTATCCAGGCTTTTGTAGGCTTTCAAAGACTCTCCAGAGTAAGCCGAGGTATAGTTGATGAAATAATTGTAGATGTCTGGATACTGTAGGTCAGGAACATCGTCTTTTTCAGTTGTTTCAATACTCGTGAAAAGCACACCAGGGGCATTATAAGGGTCAATTATGTTTAATGTGTCAAGTTTTTAAATATACAGTTCAATATCTTTGCAATTAAAATGTGCAGTGAACTCTGATGACCTGAAAGCGCTGGTGCTGGCACCGGCGTCATTTATCTTTGCTATCGGGTTTCCTGCCAAAATGGCGGCGTAAACAAAGCAAGTCACGTCACATCCAGAGCTCTAATGGAGCAATTGAATAAACAACCCACAAACTCCCACCAATATTATTAACCAAAGATTTACTTAGAATGCATAATTCTTGCCCCTCACCTTTTTTCAGTTAAGATCTTTCTCAAAACGGTTGTTTCTGTAGAACTGTAGTGATGCATAACTTGCATCTTGATTTTGTTAGAACATAACACATGTAAGTTTAACTAAAGATTGAACCTACTAAAAAAATGGTCTTGCTGATTCTGATAGTAGTTTCTAGAAGACACCTTCTATAAACGCTCCATAACATCTTAATAGCATCATATCTCACACAGCCGAATTCATAACCCCTTTCATTACTTTGGCTTAGATTGTGCAATCCTAGAAAATGTGGCATGTTTTGATTTTCATGCGTTCTTTATGCAAAGCATCGACGTTGCCTAATCGGAAAGAGACAAATACATGTGCAGTATCTGATGTGGTGCAATAACATCTTTGTATCTTCGTGCAACAGTGCACAAAGCAAGTATCCAGCTGCGTAACCTGTGCCTTGCTGTACTGTTGCTTATGTATTGTATATTCTTACTTGGATGTCATTTGAAACTTTGAAATAAGACATTTCCATGTACATGTCAACATATAGAATACTCTCAATAATTACATAATTGTAGATATTGCGGCTGTTCTTACATTTATAGAAAAGTAATATTTATGTTAAATGTATCACATTTCCAGTATATTTTATACTTTTTTAGGTTAGGCTACCTCCTAGAAATGCCGGGTGGCTTAATAATAGTCTCATTTGATGCAGTTCTTTTATGTTTTATAAGGAAGGCAAGCTTACATTACTAGAGCTCTATCAAAGAGTCACATCTGTCCAGCATGTGTAGAGTCTGCGGTAAACTTTTCATACAGTAGGGTACATACACTACCTGGAATCAAGGCTACCTGGGCTTTCTGTGCTACCATGAACTGTCCTTGAATCACAGACACCTTTAATCAAAAGAGGTTATCTGTGGTCAAAAACAGATTTGGGATTGCATCATTGCTATTAGTCATGTTCTGGATCTAAAACTACACCATCCTCTCTCCAGCACTGTGAAGAACAACACCCTGCTTTATGTATGTAATTTTACCTAGCTGACTTGTATGTATGCAGCAACCCTGCAAACATAATTAAAACCAAGTCACCCCTTTAACCCACAAAGTATCAAAGTCTTCATCAAACTGTTACTGACTGCTCACCACAGACACAATTTTCTTTGCTTTCCTTTCCAAAATGTCAAAGTCACTCCATACATTTGACCTATAGTGTGTTGTGTAACACCCCTTTTACTGGACTTTTTTCTGTTGCAAACTGATTGACTTTAATTCAATTGTCTCCAAATGTATCATAAAGAAGCTCTTGATCTCAGTCTAGTGTAAATATAATGCATGTTAATACATTAAGACAGTTCTGAGCGGCCCTCCCTCTGCCACTAGTCTAAACACCCACATATGTTTTATCCTTCTCAGGAATCGGGAAAGTCAAAAGCCGGAAGGGCAGTGGGCGTGACACGGCATCCAACGTGGATGCAGATATGTATGCTGACAACGGCGAGCGGCTGTATGACCTCAACATGCCAGCACTGGTCAAATTTAGCTACACAGCAGAGCGCGAGGACGAGCTCTCGCTGGTCAAGGGAACGCGGGTGGTGGTGATGGAGAAGTGCAGCGATGGCTGGTGGCGGGGCAGCTACAACGGCCACTCTGGGTGGTTCCCCTCCAACTACGTTACAGAGGACATGGATGGGACGGCAGGGATAGGCGACCCAGCAGGCTCACTGACAGAGAAGCTGGCAGCAGTGGTGAACAGTGCTGCCAATGGCAACCGGGTTCTGCACACGGTACAGGCACTCTACCCGTTCAGCTCCGGGAACGATGAGGAGCTAAACTTTGAGAAAGGTGAGATGATGGATGTTATGGAGAAGCCCGAGAACGATCCTGAGTGGTGGAAATGCCGCAAAGTGGATGGACAGCTAGGCTTGGTGCCCAAGAACTATGTTGCCATGCTGGACTCTGCTGGACCCCCTACACCTGACTGTGACTACATCTCGCCTGCGGGATGCGGTCGCTTCGCTGGGAAGGAGTGGTACTATGGCAAGGTGACACGCCACCAGGCAGAGGTGGCTCTCAACCAGCGGGGCACCGAGGGAGACTTCCTCATCAGAGACAGCGAGTCATCAGTCAGTAGGACAAACTACATTACTGCATTGCCAATATGGTGAATCATTTGTCTGCATTAGATTTAGCTATAGATTTGATCATAGCAATAATAGTCAGTTTTGCTGCTTTTTCTGGATAACACAGGGAATACTGCAACAATTCAACCTGCTGACCAATAAGTCTTTCCATTTGCAGTTATGTTCTTACCTTACAATGAGCAATAAGGCATTAACAATTTAAACGATTTTTGAATGGTGTAACAATGAAATACAATGAAAGTATTTCATTAAAAACAATAGTTGTTTCAGTTACTTAGCACTCAGACTGCAAGAAGAAAATTTGTATTTTTTCAGAAAATGTAGCTCTACCCAGGCAGTGGGGGTTGAGTAACTGACACACAGAGAAGGTATGGTTTAGGCATGTTTCTCAAACAAAGCTTGGGATCTAACCCAGGACCTTACAGAAGACAAGCCTACCACACTGGACCGTTCTGCTAGGTCCTGACGCATTACATCCAGCAGCAGTGCTTGGTCCATAACAGAGAAGATCAAATAAAATAAAACTATATTTGTATAGCAAATTTCCTACCAAAGTTATTTTAACTTGCTTTAACAGTTCCAAACTATAAAAACCAACAACAAAATACATATTAAACATTTATCAAATAAAATACATTAAGACATAAAATACATGTAATAAAATATAACCGAATATAAATAAACTAATTTAAATATTAAAACAGTAAAACAAAGTATTATATATATATATATATATATATATATATATATATATGTGTGTGTGTGTGTGTGTGTGTGTGTGTGTGTGTGTGTG
>JAODLL010001512.1:0-13082 GCA_026546735.1 Forbesichthys agassizii
CCCAGTCAGAGCTTGATGATGTTGCTCGGGAAAGGGAAGTTTGGGGTCCCTTACTGGAGCTGCTGCCCCCGCGACCCAACTCCGGATAAGCGGAAGAATATGGATGGATGGATGGATGTGTACTACCAGCGGTAGTACATTTTATATAGACAACTACTGTAGGTAAATGCAACCATATGACTTACACAACCACAGAAGCAAGCAAGCTCACACACACAAACACACGACGCACACAAATATATGAAAAGCACACCCGTACACACACGAGCACACAAAGTAAGATTGCACTTCACATCATAAACAGTTTAACAAGTCTATCCAATTATCGACATCCTCTGGGTCAAATTTCTCTTTGTTTAGGATGTAGATCCATTGTTTGCTAGGTTAACATTCTTTTAAATTCATAGCAGTCATAACAAGGCGAGAGTGGAACATTGCGCCACACTTGGAGTTTGTTTTATAATGATGTGCTTTGTATATTTCTCATTGCATTGTCTCCTGAATTCGCAATTACATTCATACCTCTGTAGTCTGCATGGCTAGAATTTGCTGCATTATTCAGCTCTGCCCTTGGCCTGTCGAATGAGTCTATGCAATCCCTCGGAGCAGCACCATGTAAAGTATGGCACTGGGAAGCCTTCGCAATACATGCATGTATGCACAAATCTTGTACACACACAGACAGTAAAGATGCACTGCACACTTTATTATGGGAGCAAAAAAGACACAATCATACAACCCCTGTACTAATAAACAGTGTCCCTGTCAGGGTGATTTAGTGACTGGATACCAGAGGCGAGTCACTAACAAATGCCATGCTTAGGACCTGAGAATAAGTTTAAATAGCTTATACGTATGCATGAGCAGGTCATTTGCAATTACCAGTAACACAGTATTGGTGGAAGATCATAAAAAATAAAACTAACTTATACTGGCATTTAATTTGTCTGCATCAAGGTTAGTGGCATTATGGCAGTGTGGTAAAGTGAATAGTGAATAGAATAAATGGATAGTAATTTGTGTACGCCACTTTTTCTCCAATATATTATGCGTCTGACCTTTTTAACCACCGTCGCACCCTGGATGCAGTGCTTTCAGAGATAATCCTTTCTTTGAATCAAGTCATCAAAAAAGCGCAGTCTGGCCCTCACTTGAGAATGTCAGCTACATTGGAGAGGTACAAATCTGATATCTACACGGCCACTATGGGGACCGGACAATGTAATGAGCCTCTATTTTTAATTAAAATCTAGTTCTTGTTAGTCTCAAGGGCTTTTACATTGCTCCTGTAAAGTGCACAGGAAAATACAACTGTCTGGCTAATGAAAGGTCAGCGTGTCTGCTGCCTTTCAAGTTCCTGGTGGGAGCTTCCATTTGAAAGGGGAGGCAGTATAGTAAATATCTGATGGCCTTCTTATGATAAGTGCTCTGCATTATTTATTCTTCCATTAGGGCACCAAACAGTGTAATTGTGGTATAATGGCAGTTTATGTTGTAATGTCACTCCTTTCCACGTGCAATGCAGGACTGGTTTTATGCTTGGAACCATACTGTAGGCTTTGTATTAAACCATTTGGCGGTGTGTAGCTTGACTGGCTTGGATTTTTACGCCCTGCATTATTCTTACTGGGACTTTCTGTCCACTTACTTTTGTAATCCTGCCCCCAATGGGGGAAAAAAGCCTAATCAATAATGTCTGGAGCCTATCTTTAAACGTCAACATATTTAGAGCGCAATACATGCTGCATGCAATCATCTGCGAAGATGTCACAATATATCCAGTACCTGCTCTGTCTCGTTGCATAGCGTTGTCTTTTCTTCTCCTTTTCTTTTTTTTTTTTTACTCACGTCAGCCAAGCAGATGTCAGAAAGCCTCTGCTTTCATCACCCGGCTGTGTCACTAAACGAAACCCACCCGTAGATGAGAATGATCCGGCTGAGATCAAAAGCTGATGCGGGATGTTTCCCCGGGTCCCTATCCTTGCAGTATCTGACGTTTACCGGCGCTCGTCTCACCTGTCTGTGCTGCGCAGCCAGAGGCAGAAGGGGAAGCCATCGCTAATTAACATTCTCAGACCTGGCTGCTGCCATCTGGGCGCTGGGGCAGTGATTGACTTGAGGCCGCGGGACTCAGTTCATCAACTATTCAAAATGCACTATAAACGCCACCCCGCAAGGAGACCGTCATATACCACAAGGGCTTCTGTACTATTTATACTGCTTAGACTATCTCTGCATGTCATTGCTGCCTCTGCCCCGTTTCATGCAGCGCTGGGGGGCACAGCTTCGGATCGGGGATCAGACTTGACAAAATAAAATGAAAAAAAGATAGAAAGGAATATAAAACTCTTCAGCTTCACAGCAAGGTGATCCCGATGGAAATATGGCTCATGTGCATCCAATCCTTCACCTGCAGGATTGCTAGCGTCGCTGCATCTTCAGGTCATTTCCATTTAGATAGGCAGAGAGGGTGATGGCAAACTTTCTGAGACAGAAGACATGAGTGAATAAGCTCCACACATGGCTTCTCTTGCTGTCGTTGAAGTGTGGCCCTATGAAGCACAACTGTGATTAGGCCCATCAGTCAGTGGGATCGCCCCATCACAACGTATTGGCTACGCAGGGTACAACAAAGCCGTGATTGGAGCCCTGCGGGACCATTTAAAACATCACGTCAGCATTTCCCCATGCTACGGCCCTTAATGCTACCTTCCCCGCCCTACTTACAAGAGCCGCGGTCACTATAGCAATAATAGGTCCCGTTCGATTGAACTTTTAGCTCGGCTGATTAGAGGTAGCTGTAGGTTTATGCTAACGGGAGAAACAACAAGGACGGGAAAATAAAAAAGTGTCAAGAGAGTGCATAGGTCTACTTAACTTGTTGATGCCTCGAATGTCTTAGTGATAAGTAGTGAACAGCAGCTGGGAATGTGGAAAAAGTGAACTGGACATTTCAGTGATTATCTGAAGAGCGCAGCCACCACTTGAATATATGATGCTAATAGCATGTCTGCATTGAGGTCATTGCGGCAGCTTGCATAGAGCTTTATCCCCTCCCCCACCAAGTTTTATTTTTGAACTTTTCCTTTTTAATCGGGCCTTGCCACGGGAGACCTAAAAAGAAAGTGTGTAATTGTGAAGGTCACCGTGAGCCGCTTTGTACATATTAACGAGCCACGGCTGCTGCTAATGGAGCTACAGTAATAAATATTGACACTATAATCTTTAAAATGGATCCTGTGTCTTGCCTCTGCTCGGTCAGGTTCATTTTTTCTCATTTGCTACTTTTCATCCCCTCCACTTTCACACTCCATTACGACGTGCGGCTGTGACGCTGAGCACTGCTCAGGTCTCGGCAGATCAATGCACATAGTATTCCTGTGTCATTGTTCCCCCTGTCTCTTACTCAATCCGGCAAATCGACCCGGCGGAAATTAGGCTGTCTCTACTTCCTCCTTCCCCTTGATGAGGACCATCGCTATAAGCCTTGAGATGGAGCGCAGAACAAACAGTGATTAGTTATACGCCTCAAATCCACCTCTGTCAGACTTAAGAGTGCAGCAGTACATGCCAAAGCACTGCCATCATATTCTCATATTCTCATATTATGTTGCCATAGGCAACACAGCAGATATTTACACCAGAAATGACCTCCTACAATGGCGCTCATGCAATTTGATGATAGACCGCCTATAAATATGACTTTCGGGTTGGTCTGATGAACCCCTCGGGATAAGCAGTCCTTCTTTTCAAGCTGGGGTGAAAAGCTTGAGGCAGGGAGACAGGGAATACATCTAACTCCAGTGCATAGAAAGCAAGGCTTAGAATAAAACCGCTCTAATCCCTCTGTGTCTGCTGATAGCCGCACTGTGATAGCAGCCACACTACAGCTCACTGTGTCTATCAACAGAAATGTCAACGCCTGCCGGTTAAGTAATTACTTGTGAAGGTCCTGCCCACGTGCAATGGATCTCACTCTGCGTGTATCTGTGTGTGCGTGCGGGTGTGTGTAAGGTAGACACAGTTTTGTCAAGAAAGAACATTCATTTCATTACAAGGATTCTCACACATTTGAATGGCAGTAGAGATGTCCTGTTCTTTTACATCCTTTATATATAATACAGTATCCATTGGAATGCTTTTAGATGTGGGGGTGCTAGGGTGCCAGGTGGTCTTACTGGCTTTGTAGTTGGTCAGCAGCACAAACTTTAACACATCTCACTGGTTCATCCATCACTTGAGAACTGAGTCTCTGGACAGTGGTGAGCATGGTTTGAATTACACTGATTGGTGATCAGTATACCATAATGAATAGCAAAATGTTGTCTAGACCAGCAATTCAATTTGTATTGGATTTAGTAGTGGACCCTCTTAGGTCCATCTTTAAGGGTAATTCAACCACTGGTTGGAAGCACTTCTGGGTAAAGATAGATTCTACAGTAATAGACTGAATTGTTCATTTTAGACATTTTAGCATTTTAGCCTCTGTTGATAAATTGCCCACATTTCTCACCTGTACACTCAGTTGTCTGTCTGGTACACAGTGCTAGCTAACTGCGTCAAGATCTGCCCACTAGACAGAAGACAGAAGCCGACCAACAACATAACTTGTTTGCAGGTCTTGTAAATCTGTTAAATGTAGTAGCTACAGTTAGTGCTTAAAAAAACTGAAATGAGTAAAAAATAATTGGTCTACATTGCAAAAACTATATATAACTTCTAATATAAATGGCTCATCTAGTGACTTAATTTAGGTAAATGTGCACTTAATATAAGAAATCTTATCAAGTGAATTTCACTTACTGCACTGGCAGACAGTTTTGCTTGTTCTAAGCATTAGTAAGCTCATTACTAATATATTTGCACTTATATTTGATAGGGCATCTTTTGCAGTGTAGCGCCGCAATGGAATTATGGATAAAGGCTTGTGAGTGACAATTCTAACAGCCATTGATGCAAAGCTACACCCTGCTTTCTGATAGTGTTGTTGAGCTTACATGAGTATCAGACATTCAGTAGAGTTGCTTATGTGACGTACAGTAGTTCTAGTGGATGTGAGAGGCTGAGACGACCGAGGAGCTCACTGTCGGGCGGTTGAGTGCATGACGACATTAATCGTATGTTGATTGTTGTCAGTATGACACACTTCTAGATCCCCTATGTCTCCACTCTACACACTACACTACTGTCACCCTTAACTGTTAGAAATTAGTTTAATTCATTTATTCCCCCAAAAAAACCTTGTTTGTGTCTGAATGACACACAAATGCAAGAATGAACGAGAAATGTGTTCATAGCAATGAAAGTTTTACATTATTCACCCAAAGCCTTATATTGATTGATTGCTCTGCTCATATATACAGTGATTCTGTACTTGCGGGAGCACCTTTTTTGAACTTACCTGCGTGTTAAAAAGCCTATAAAAGATAAGCAGCGGGAGCTTCTAAGAACTCTGATGGAACCTGCAGATTTCTCCTACCAAGTCTCCCCCTTAATATCAACATCCTGGACAGTGTGTTTGTCAGATACAGCATGACATACGAACTCACACGTCGCGAAGAGTGAGCAGAAAGTGTGCGAAAGGGCTTAGTACACGCTGTAGGATATATAGTAGCGTACGATTTGTCCCAGCAATGTGTTAGTAGCTGTGCATTGGCATGAATAATGAATGCTACATCTCCAGGCTTCCTGCTGATGATTGACTTGGTAGGAATAATCACCTGGCTTTGGACAATGTCCAGTTTCACTGCAGACTGTGCCATTCAAAGTCTCTAAGGAGAAAACCGCTCGATGGAATCGCAGAGCCTTTTTTGTATGTCAGTTGAGAGGCTTTACTTAATGTAATAAGTTTAGCTGTTTTTCCAACCTTCTCACTGTTTAGTGTGCATGAGCATAAGCATAAACTTAAGCATAAACATAAGCATAAACTTAAGCAGATACAGACCCAGACGATCACCCATGGTCAAAATAACCATGTATTTGTAACGGTCTGGGCCGTGCCGCCGAGGGGCGGCTCACTCCTTCCCACCGTTACCGGGGCATGCGTGCTCCCGCCCTCGGTTTCCAGACGTGCACTTCCCCAGCGCTCCTTGTCTCATGGGTGTTTGCACTTATTGTGTATTGTTTTCACCTGGGGGTTTTTCTTTGGTATTTAGGATGGGGTTTCTGTTGGTTCCTTTGTCGGTTATTGTTTTGTGTTTGGTATGTGTTAGCGTGCGTTTCTCATTAAAGATTATTGTTTATTAAACAACTCTTGCGCCTGGTTCTTACCTTGCCCGCTCCCCCCCATTACAGAATAACCGACCAAACAAGGGACCAGCAGGTTTTGCGTTTTTCCTACCTTTTGTCTTTTCGTTTATTCCCTGGGGGCGAGAGTGCTGCCATGCTCTCCATCTGGGTGTGTCTGGGGTCGGGGTACGGCGCATGGGACAGCGAGGGCGATCGTCTCCCCGTTCCGCCGGACTGCGATACCCCACGGCAGCAGAGGGAGAGACGGCTGCCCTTTGTCCTGGGCTGCGAGAACTGGGTCGGTTTTTATGATTCGCCGTACCAGTTCTCGCGGCCAACCGAAGATTACATCTCTGCCCCGAGCTCCGTAACAACACCGGGGCCGACGGAGGACTTCCCCAACCGCAGCGAGTGGGATCTCGACTGCGGCTTGGACGACGAGTGGCACTCCTAGCCGGCGCACGTTGCACGCGGGAGTCGTCACAGCGCCGTGTGTCTGGGGGAGTCGCTCAACGCCTGGGGTTTGGCGCTCTGCGGTGCACAGGGATCGCGAAAGAAGCGCTGTGCAGGTGGGCCCCGGCAGCCGCATGGTGCTACGGGCTTACCGACGACGCCCCCTGTCGGTCGGGAGGTGGAACTGCGGCTGGAGTGTCCTTCCATCCCCGCGGTGCAGCCACCGACGACGTCCCCTGCTGTCACAGAGGTGAACCCGCTCCTGGCTTGCCCCACCAGTCCCGCGGTGCAGCCACCGACGGCGCACCCTACTGCCATGGTGGTGAACCCACGGCCAGCGTGCCCCGCCAGGTCCGTGGTGCAGCGGCCAACGGTGTCTCCGGACCCTCTGGAGCCCGAGGCTTGGCCGTTGCCTCCTCCACCACTGGAGCCCAAGGCTTGGCCGTTACCGCCGCTGGAGCCCGAGGCTTGGCCGTTGCCGCCTCCGCCACCCGGGCCGCATCCTGATCCCGCCACCCGGGCCGCATCCTGTTTCCGCCTCCGGGCCACATCCTGATCCCACCTCCGGGCCGCATCCTGATCATTTCCTCTGGGCCGCATCTTGATCCCGCCTCCGGGCTGCGGCCGTCTCTTGTTTCCGCCGCTGGGCTGCGGCTGCTTCCTGTTTCCGCCAACCGGCCACCCGCCTTGCCACCTCCAGGTCCCAGCCTGGGCCGCCACGACTGGCCCCCTGAGGGTCCCGGCCTGGGCCGCCACGTCCCGTCGCCCACCGGGTTGCCAGAGGAGTCTCTTACCTGATCCCTCCCCCGGGTTTTTTTTCCCTCTGTGTCCCCCGTCTGATAGCCGGGGTCTTAAATGGGGGGTGTACTGTAATGGTCTGGGCCACTTGCTTTGGTATTTAGGATGGGGTTTCTGTTTGTTCCTTTGTCGGTTATTGTTTTGTGTATGGTATGTGTTAGCATGCGTTTCCTATTAAAGATTATCGTTTATTAAACAACTCCTGCACCTGGTTCTTTCCTTGTCCGCTCCCCCCCGTTACAGTATTGAACAACTGAAGGGACCTTTTAAACTTCTAAACTTGTTTCCTGCATTTTTAAACTATGTCTAACTGTCCTTTACTGTATATTTGTATTGGAATGACCAATGACAAAAAATAAGCTAAGAGACAAAAAAGAAGCTAAGGAATAAAATAACAAGCTAGGGTTTATTCTAGAGGAATAATAAACATATGGGACATACTTGGCTGTGTAAGGAAACAATATATGGAACTGAAGCCAAATTAGATTGTTATCTTGCCTCACAATATTATTTTTTAATAATAACTTATTAATAAAGGTACTGAGGTAATATAAGTAAGATATTAATATTCCTGCTCTCCACCTTTCACTTAATGGGGTAAACTGACACACACACACAAATCTCAGTAAAATTAGAATATTGTGGAAAAGTTAAGTAATTGTAATTATTCAATTGACTAAGTTAAACTCATATATGGGTTAATTACACACAAAGTGAAATAGTTCAAGCCTAATGATTACGGCATATACAGCTCACGAACATCCCAAAATCAGTACTTCAGAAAATTGCCATATGACACAAGACCAGTGAAAAAATGAATTTGAATACAGACATGTTGGCCTTCTAAAGCATACAATATGTTTGTGTACAAACACTCAGTACTTGTTTGGGGCTCCTTGCATGAACTACTGCATCTATGTGGTGTGGCCTTGTGTCGATCAGCCTGTGGCACTGCTGAGGTGCTATGGAAGCCCAGTTGCTTGAATAGCAGCCTTCAACTTGTCTGCATTGTTAGGTCTTAAGTGTCTCTCATCTTCCTCTTGACAAAACCCCATACATTTTCTATGGGGTTCAGGTGGGCGAGTTTGCTGGTCAATCAAGCACAGTAATCCCATGGTCATTGATCCAGGTAGTGGTACCTTTGGCAGTGTGGGCAGGTGCCAAGTCCTGCTGGAGAATGAAATCAGCATCTCCATGAAGCTTGTCAGCAGAAGGAAACATGAAGTGTCCTAAAATGTCCTGGTAGACGGCTGAGTTGACTCTGGACTTGATGAAACACAGTGGACCAACACCAGCAGATGACATAGCCTCCAAATCATCACTGACTGTGGACATTTCACACTGGACTTCAAGCAACTTGGATTATGTGCTTCTCCACTCTTCCTCCAGACTCTGAGACCTTTATTGCCAATTTAAATGCAAAATGTACTTTAATCTGAAAAGAGGACTTTGAACTGAGCAACAGACCAGTTTTTTTTCTCCTTAGCCCAGGTAAGACGCTTGGCTCAGGAATGGCTTGACACGAGGAACGCAACAGCTATTGCCCATTTCCTTGATACGTCTATGTCTGGTGGCTCCTGATGTACTGCCTTCTCCCTCAGTCCACTCCTTGTGAAGCTCTCCAAAATTGTTGAATGGTCTTCACTTCACAATCCTCAAGGCTCTGGTTATTCCCATTGCCTGTGCACCTTTTCCTACCACACTTTTTCCTTCCACTCGATTTTCTATGAATATCCTTGGATACAGCACTCTGTGAACAGCCATCTTCTTTAGCAATGATCTTTTGAGGCTTTCCCTCCTTGTGGAGGGTGTCGAAGACAACTCTTCTGCACATCTGTCAAGTCAGCATACAGCATCTTCCCCGTGATTGTGAATCTTAGGAAACTGGACTGAAATAACATTTAAAGGCTCAGGAAACCTTTGCAGGTGTTTTGAGTTATATAGCTGATTAGCGTGTGACGCTCTGGCTGCATCCGAATACCCGTACTTGTCTACTATATAGTAGGCAAAAAGCAGTACGTCACAATTAGTAGTATGTCCGAATACTCAGTAAGCAGTTGGTAGTAGTCGAGTGGCGTACTACCTCCATAGTGTACAAACGATCCACACTACGCTATCCCATAAGTCAGTTGGGCACTATCCAGAAAAAAAATCGAAGAAGAGAAATAATCGTAAATAAAATATAACATAACGGGAGCAAGCAGTGAAGGTGCGGCGATGTACACATGTAAGTATCATAATCATACTATCATGCCTAAGTAAAGACAATTTAATATGAGTAGATATAAAGATGTTTTTTTTTTATATGTCACTATTGAGGTGAGTTTTCGCAGCAAACATCCGGGTCAAAGGACAGGTGAGATGGCAGTTGAGTATATCCGAATTGTGTCCCTACTACTCGCTCGCTTACTCATAGAATGCACTAGACTAAGGGTTAGGTAGTAGGTACTTTACCAAAGGTAGTCTATACTGAGTATTCGGATGCAGCCCTTGAGTCTACAATATTAAACTATTTCAAAATATTCAAATTTTCTGAGATATTGAATTGGAATTTTATGAGTTGTAAGCCATAATAATCCAAATGAAAATCAATACAGGCTTGAACTATTTCACTTTATGTTATGATATATGAGTTTGAAAAAACGTAACTTTTCCATAATATTATAATTTATTGAGATGCACATGTGTATATATACAGTATATAAAGCTGAACTGACCAATAACACTAGTATTATGGAGGTATGCATGTACACAACTGTCAGGGTTTAATGGCCCTGCCATGCTTCCTGGGGTTTCCCCTTCACATATTTACTCATCTTAGACTTTGTCTGTGTCTTGTCACTACACACACCTGGTGCCCATTCCCCTAATTAGCTTAAGTATGTGTAGCCCTCTGTTTCTCCCTGTCTTTGTCGGTTATTGTTTCCTGTACCAGTGAGTGCAGGCTGTTTGTTTTTTGAAACAATTACATGTTGTTGTTCTAAACTCAACCTGCGCTTGGTTTCTGGTTTCTGCCACCTTGACACCTTGTGACAACAGCAATACATAAACATATACATCCTTTCATTCTTCCACATAACTCACAGTAAAGTAAAAATCCATGTTCCCTACCCTTTTGTAAATTAAAGAGGAGGAAACAATGTTCACAATGATGAGGCAGTTACAGACATACTGTATATGTTAGAGTGAATCCATCCATCCATCCTTATCCGGTTATCCAGAGCTGGGTCACGGGGGCAGCAGGTCCAGCAGGGGACCCTAAACTTCCATTTCCTGAGCCACATTAGCAAGCTTTGACTAGGGGATCTCTAAGGGAGACGCCTGCCACCCTCCTGAAAAAACCAATGTTGGCCCTTTGTACCCGTGATCTAGTTCTTACTGGTCCACCATTCATGACCATAGGTGAGCGCAAGAACTGAAATTGCCGGAAATGGCATTATTGTTCTTCAATCTGAGGTTCGACAATCGTCCGAACCCTCCTCTCCAGCACCTTAGAGTAGACTTTAGCAGGGTAGTGCGATGCCCCTGGAATTGGCCAACACTCTCTTGTCACCCTTTTTGAAGAGGGTTTGTGGGTAGTGGGAGTGGAGTGAGTCTTTAGTGGATATGAACAAATATGTAAATCATACTTTTGGAAGGTGGAAAAAGTACAAACTACAACATTCAAAACTCTTCTGAGAAGAGGTGATGCATGCGCAACAACAAGTAGACTTCTGCTCATGGAACGTGTTCATGAGGTGGGTGCAGGTCTACGCAGAAGAGAAGGAAGACACAAACCACACAGAAAAGACAGTTAACGCGCATTATCACTCTGAATTGAATCGCACAAGTAGATAGGCCTCCGCTATGCTCCGCTGGAGACCTGGCTAGGACAATCACAGACAAAGACATATAAACAACCAGTAACTAAATTACAGCCCGGTTTTTATAGTGTAGGTATTGGGTAAGGCGTAACAAAAAATAAGTAAAGAGTAAGTAAAGGGTATGAAATGGGTATTTTTCAAACATTTGACAAATAATACACCTACTGTATAACTACGATTTCAAATTCATTGTAGGTCTACTTGTGAATTTTATTCGAATTCACATGATGTTATCCCTGATAGACAAGACTTGGAGAAGGTGATTATGTAAATCCAATGTGTGGCTTAGTAGTGTTGGGTATACAAACAGATGGGGTGAGCACTTTTCCCAGCAGCAGCCCTGGACGGCACATGTTCTCAGTGTGTAGTCTACTCCTTGGCTGCTCAGTGGTTTCTGGCTCTCCCATTAGCAGACCACACTGAAGAGTTACAGTTGGTTAACACTACAGAAGACTTAATTTATTTATTCGAATAATCATTGACTCAATTGCTGGAATTAGAACCGACTGAACTCTGAGCAGAGGAAACAACAGCTTTACTGTATATGAACACGTGACTAAATATACAAACAGACCCAACCACCAATAAATCGACGAATCATTTCGTAACGTCTACTGATTTATGTTGCGTCAAAACATATTTAAAAAGCAGTAGTAATCATGGCATGTAGCAGCCTACTAGCGTATGGTCCCTAATTTAAACATGATGTAAGCAACTGATATGCATCTGTTCTTAAACAAGCACGTGATACAGTGATTATCTAAATTACTTACAGTGATAGTCAGTTTATTTCAGAGTAAATTCCGCCTTCTATTCTATAAGGGCGGCAATGGGCGCATTGGTAGAGCGGGGCGATAGGTAAACAAGAACTCGCTGGTTCGAACCCCACTAACTTTTCACCAAGTGTCGAGGTGTCCTTGAGCAAGACACCTAATCCTAACTGCTTCCGGTGGTCAGGTGTCTCCTTGCATGGCTGATATCGCCATTGTTGTGTGAATGGGTAAATGTGAGGCAAATAATGTAAAGCGCTGTGGATAAAAGCGCTATATAAATGCAGTCCATTTATTCAATCTGATTGGCTGTCTCTTTAAAATGTAACAATGATACAGTACGTAAAGTAGACAGTGATACCTTACTTGCTCTGCCAGTATAGCACAGAAGGCATGGTGACAGTGTAATATGCTCAAACTCATAAATTGTGATCAGGTCCTGCTTCAAATTATCCAGGAGATGTAACAGAAAGAATAGAATAAAATATAATATGAATCAGCAGTATTTTAGAATTAATATAATAGGTGGTGAAATAAAACACCCTACCAAAGATGAGAAATGGTTTGAACATATCACGACTACTTTGATGTACTGTATCGTAGCATTGCAGTGCAGCAACCTGCTACGTTTATTTCTCAAATCCCGTTAAATGGAACTTGCAGCTTATGGACACAGATCAGGTGTGATTGAAAATCTCCACAGACAGACAGCTGGAAATTTGCTTCAATTAAAATGGTAAAGAAAGTGTCAAATGCTTTTAGGTCATAGCTAAATCTATTTTAAATCTATTACCTATGAATTTATTTCGTAATTTTAAATTAATTTCCAGTTAAGTCTTCGGTTTTATTAATTTACCAGAGATATTATTTGATCCTATTTTAGCATATTTGTAACGCTGCGGTGTTGGAGGCGAGTGCAAACGAACGAAAAAACACAACGGTGTAACGAAAAACAGCCACGAGCCCTTGG
>JAODLL010001513.1:0-13082 GCA_026546735.1 Forbesichthys agassizii
TATATATATATACTGTGTATATATATAGTATTTTTCTTTTGTGTAACACTGGTTGCAATGCCATGTGGCATTCATTCATCTGCATAGTCTGGCCAAAACCCCATGATGATGAAGGCTGAACCCTCCCAAGGTCAAGGTCTTGCTTGAGGATACAGCTCTAAATTAACAGTGAATGTATGTAATCATAACAGCTGTAATACAGCGGATTTGGAGAAGTGTTGAAATAATGTAATTAAAGTAAAGCAGTCATGTGTAAAAGATTATCCAGTCTGGTTAGTTTGAGAGGCCAAGCTGGGCTTAAATCACCAGACATTACAGAGGGCAAATTATCAAGATATGGTCTCTGCTTCATTCAGGGTAGTTAGGTAATGTGAAGTAGTGTGGAAAATGAGACCAAGTTACAGTCAGGTTGCGGTAAAGGTTGTGAATGGTGTTTAATCCTGGGACATCTTAGTGTCTGCTTTCTCTTTACTTTTAGCTCTGAAGTCACTCAACAGTCTTACAAACAAGACAAGCAGTGGGCGCTATAGCTCAAGGCTGACCAGGTACACATCCCTACCTAAATATAATCATATTTAACTCCACTGAAAAGTGTATGCCAACCCTGGTCATGGGGAACCACTGCCCTGCATGTTGTAGATGTCTTCCTGCTCCAACCACAGACTTATTATTATATAGACGCAGGAATAAAATGGCGTCTCGTTTTGACAAAGTATTTGCTCATTGTCACAGTGAAGCACGAGATTCTAATTAAGTGTGATATCGTGTGATATCGTGTGATATCGTTAAAGTAGCTCTTTTGCTGTATGTGTAGTACAAACAGAAGATTATGTTGCAACCTGCGACACTGGAGTTCCCGACCTCAAGCCTCGTGCATGTGCGTCGTAGTACAACATAAAATTACAGGAGTTTTTGATTTGGACTGTACTGTTATAATTGTAGGCATGTTTTGTTTAATATTTAGCATGCACACTAAAAGTAGGATCGATGTTGTGCTTGCTAATATGCCGCTTGTTGCTCCTGCAGCAGCAGGCACGAGCATAGGAATATATCGCATGATTATAACGTCATGACAATCAATTGTCCTAACTGTCTTCATTGACATGGTTACAAAAAATATATGTACATAAGCACCAAGATAATATTCAAAAGCAGCACATGAGCCTAGTGTGGAACCTGACATTTTTTTGCAGAGCAGTAAAACCTATAACAATTTATGAAAGGGGTGTGTATTGCAGGTGGTTCTTCCGGCTGCAGTACCACCCATCGCCACAGGTCACGGCTGCTTCAAGCCTAGAGTCAGACATCTGATTCTAATGATTGGATCGTTGTTAGGCTTCTGCAGAGATTGGTAATAACCCATTCATTTGGATCAGGTGTGTAAACACCAGACAGTATGTCAGTTGTAATGACTGAATTCAGAATTACAAAAACGTTTCCAGTACGTGTACTGTATGTCCATTTCGAGCCTCCCATCGATCTACAGAAAATATAAATATAATTTTTATTCTCCCAAAATTTATCTTATTCTACATTTTACTGTTCAAGTCACTTAACCATGAACACTCAACACCAATGTTAGTGAAATGTACAATGTACTTTTATTTGTGATGGAAAATGTGTTTCTAGTATAGGAAGCCCTATGCTAGATTACAAGTCTTTCTAACGGCCAAACTTGCTGCACCGAGAGAGAGCAAAACAAGTGCGGTGACACGCTGTAGACTGCTGAGGTCAAGTTACCAAAACCATGAAGCTAGAGCGATTGTGCTAACGCAGACACTTGCTGATTGGACGAGAAGATATGTGACCTTGGCAACCAGTCATTATCACAGGCTCCCAAGGGTCTTGCTTAATTTTGTTCTCTTCCCTAGAGGATGGGTTATTTGGAAAGAGGGATGTTAAGACATAACAAAGAGGACATCAGGACCAACCTTTTTTATTTACAAACTATGAGACTATACAACACAGTTCTGCTCAAACCATTTTACACCATTTTAAACCCCTTAACACGTTTACTAACAGAAGCTCTCTCTCTCTCTCCTATCCTTAAATCCTTAAAATGTCTCCTGTAGGCTACTGTATTTGTTAAGCTCTAGGCCTCTAGCAATTATTTCTTGGAATGGTAAAGCTATTATTTGATAACATGCATTATAGTCAGCCTGGTGCCATGCTGCTGTTGTTATATTTTAATGTTGTTTGCTTAGGACAACTGATGACCTGTTTTGCTATTGACAAATGCACTGATTGTAAGTCACTTTGGACTTCAAAAGCGACGTCAGAACTTTAAGAGGTATTGTCAGTAGTATAGGTGCAGAGTACACAGGATTTAGTGAACACATACTTTAGAATGTGATTTAATATCACGGTAATTTTCTCTCATTTAGCACATATGCATCATTCAAGACCTGGACAGTATTAGATTTTACCTGCTTTTACATTTCCATAATGCCGCCCTCAGCTGTGATGATCTCTCTTGCGTGGGCTATATAGGCATCTTTTTGATAAGGACTTGTTTTATATTCATAAGCCTACTACATTATGGCATTGGCAATACTGTTACCGTATCACAATGACATCCATCTGATAGGGAGACTGAAAACACACTTTGCGATGTGTTCACAACTTCAAATTGACGTACCAATCAGCTACAGTTCTAGGCCTACTAGCAATGAATCGAAATATGACAAAATGCTGTATTGTCATGCACAAATCTGTTAGATAAATGTACCGGTACGACGTTAACATTAGTTGATTAGCAGGCTAGTTACCGGTGCTAGCATAGATAATCAGAACACCAGTGGGTTTGGTTCTATCGGTAACGATTTCTTTTTTTTACGCGTTCTTAAGAAATACTATAGCCTACAATGAAATGACAAAATGACATTAAAAGAAAGTAATATAATGATTTTCGTAATTTTTTAATCTTTAAAAAACTCAGAAAATGCTTATATTTGTGGGTTAATTTAGTCGGGTTGAGCAGCCGTTATGCCAGTAATTCATATTACCGAACGTATGGGAAATGTATCGAAGCACTCAGTTTGGAGTGTGCCTCTGAAAACACTTCGTTTGAAGGGCTATATCCCTAACACTTCGCCCCAGCCCTCAATCTAAACAAGAATTGGGATGAGGGTTAGGACTAAGGGTAGGGGCAAGGGGTGAAATGGGATTGTCTTCTGGTTTGAGTTTCCCTGATTGTACTCACTATATGCAGCCCTTCTGTTCCACCTTGTCTTGTCGGTTATTGTTTCCTGTTCCCGGTGAGTGTTGCTCCGTTTTACGTTAATAAAGATCCTTTTGTTTCCTGACCCACTCCTCACGTTACATGTTGTTATTGTCCACTCACTAGTTGTGGTCTTATTTGTGTAAATATGTAATGTAGGCCTATGTGTTATTCTTTTACCACATTTGTTGTAACATGATACACACTCCTGTCCGACCTCTAACAACTGGTTGGTTACAATATTGTTACAGTAATGCCATTCACATGCACAGTTCCCATACATTGGTAGAATATATGTGCCCATACATATGTAAATATATATACAAGCTATTCAGTATACAGTATATATGCGTGTGTATTTAGATATTTTTTCAGTGGTTTTCCAGTCGTTTTTCTAACATATGAGGTGTGGCAGCTTTGGTGCAGTGCCGGGGGACAAGAAAGCATTCAACTAGACTTTTCTGGGCAAGCTAGCTGGCACTATCAAGTCACGGCTCTAAAGAAGACTCAGTTCTAAATGTGATGGAAGTCCCACTTTTAGTCCGGCACATTCTGAAGGAGAAAAAGTCTACGAATTTCAAAAAAATACTTTCCTTAAATGCAGAGTAGATCCCATTTCCCCCCCTGTTTTCAAGGTCATCTGTGCTATCAGACACAGACAGGGGGAGAAGAGTTATGACATGAGGATGTGCACTACATGTATGTGTGTGCATGCTTGTGCATTGGGGGCACGTGCCGATGCTATTGCCGTACATCCACAAGCCAATCAACACAAGACAGAGCATCAGGTCACGTGCCGTTTTAAGTACAGGATTTGTGTATTCTGCTGTATTGTTTCATAGTTTACAAGCTTCAAGAACATGGGAACTGCATATGTGAGCTACCAAGGGATTTATTGTACACAAGTACATTTCAAATCAGTGCTATGTATGACCAAAACAACTAGTCCACAGTACACCTCACATATTTTATTACACAAAATATAGGAAATATGAAGTCATGCGTCATTGACCGTGTGATGTCAGTAGGCCTGAACTGGACTAAGAAGGTTGGTCTTTCTATGTCTCCAGTAACTTTTTTGGGAGGGAATAATCTGTCACCTAAACGTAAACCTAAATCAATGTATTGTATTGTATTACTAATACATTTCAGTCTTAACATTTGTTTATAAATGTAATAATTGTAAAGGAAATCAAAGTTGTTTTGATCATTGCAATGATCAAATACATGGTGCTATAAATTTACCATCAGCTAATGCAAAAAGCAACATCAACATTTCAGTTTGAAACTGAGATCACTGTTGGCTGACTTTCATGCAGTTCATTATTTCAATTTACAAATGGACTATAGGCAAGCATGTATTTGAACAATTTAAATATTTAAAGCCCCACCTTATTATTATGGGAAATAGAGTAACTCAGGTTTTTTGCACATGTGAATGCAGTGTAGAAGTATGTAAACACTATAGGGTATTCCATAAATAGTCTGTGGTAGTCACACAGTATACTGTAAGTTCACATTAGGAGAATGTGTGAAAAAGGATTTTATGTTGAAAATAGAAAAAGAAGTGAGGAGTTTAGGGAGGGAGGAAGACCAGTGGATAATATATTCTGGCCTGCCTGCTATTATATATTCTGTAAATATACACTGTGTGTGTGTATATATATATACTGTATATGTGCACACGCATAATATAGATAGATATATTATAAAGGTATGTAACTGTAACGGTTTGTCTAATGTCTTCTTCCATGATGCCAGCCTGCATGGGTTGACTTGAACCGCTCTTGCCCTGAGGCTAAATCATAGGCTTTTTAGGCATTATTATTATTATATTATTCACATAATGTGCTAATCATTTTCTGTTATACAATCTTCACCTCACCAGAGATGTGCCTGGCTGTGTGACTTTCACGTTCATTCTTCTGCTCCTTGAATAGACCCAATGAATTTAAGCCTATCAGCAAAGTCCTACCTGCCTATATAGTGTCATGGCATAAGGTAAAAATAGTCATTTCTGGGGCTGAGTCTATTAAAAGGAAACCGCAACTGACTAGGCCTATCAGTTGTTATGTCTGACTATAATAATAGCATCTCCAGTCGTATTTACGCATCCAACACACACACAGGCACAAATGGGTGCATACAATTATACCAGAATGCAGGAAATTAAGTGTTTAACCCTCAAAATCTCCCCCAAGATTGTGTCCCCCCAAATGTTGAAATCACTCCTACCCCCTCATAGAACAGTGAAATGATCTTGACCCCCGTGAGAATGTTAAGTATATTTGGCAATAAGATGCTGTATCTGTGTTGTGACTTAACTGCCTTTTAAAATGGGATAGCATAGAATCTTCCAATAACTGTTTTAATGGCAAGATAAGATACACTTTATCCCTTTGAAGGACATTTGTTCAATTAAATGAACTTTAACTCAAATCCATATCGATTTAGATTTTTTTACAATTACATAATTTATGCAAATGGTCTTTACAGTGACTATAATAATGGCCAGCATAGAGTCTTGAACCCATGACCTTCAACCTGGAAGTTGCACATCCAAGACCACTAGACTCCTATTACAGTGTTTTGGGAAACCCAAGAATGTAGTGCAGTTCCTTCACAGACCAGCAGTTGTATACCCATGGTCTATTGTTTCCTCTCTTAGCAGCTCTGTGTATGATATGATCCTGTTGGTTGTTGCCCTCTGTCCCCTGCATTAATCATCCTCTTGCCTTTCTATCAATGGCTGTTCCTTTTCATGTGTATTTCACAGACAGCTCCACCAACTCCAGTGTTTGTATGTGTGAGAGTATGCGTGCACATACGTGTGCAGTATCATGCCAAGTCCACACGTACACGGCTATTGATAAATATGCATCTTTATGCCATTTGGCCTTTCATCTATTTATAAACAATCTATACCATCACTAACTCCTTCTAGGGTGAAGATACTTAGAAACTCCATTTCATTGGTCATATGTAGGCATGGGAGAATTGAGCATAGCGTAAATTCAGGCAGGCCACGAAGTCAATCTTAGCCTAGATTTTCTTGATCTCAACCAGCTGACAGACCAGCTGATCGCTGCTTTACACACATTGGCCAACATATAGTCCAGGGCACTTTATTTAATATGGCTAAGCCTGCTCTTTGTCTGTTGTCAAAGATGCATGCTCTGATCTGCAGGCTACTCTATGGGGGGTATTTTGCTGCTCAGTATGCACATGGAAGGGCAGGCAGCTCCCAGAACAGAGCCATACCGTCAAATATAATAATTAACTGCAAATATTGGTCCTGACTGAACTGAGCTTTTGGCTTGTAATGTCAGCGTGTGTGCCATTATTGCCTGTGTTTGACAAAGCAGGAAGTTCCACGTTTAAAAATGTATCTGTAGATGTTGAGTTGTGGACTAGACATCGGTGTGTATTTTTGCATGTTAATGTGTAATATCTCAAGCATTAAAGAATGATGAATGTGTTTGCTCACACTGAAATGATATGACTTTCCTATAGCTCAGGGTAGAAAGCCATGCCTGTCTACAAATCACACATGCCACATCAATCCAGAGCTCTTAGCCTTGCTGAACACGATGTTTGTGCCCTTTTCAGACGTGTCATTTCAATTCAACAGCGATATACTGTACATATTAATTTCTGGTAAACTGGAACATACAAATCACAACATATTAAGGTGTGATTCATAATGGTCATTGATATAATAACTTATTCACTCCATTGTGTCGTTTTAACATTTTAAGTAAGATATGACTATCTTGAATTAGGTTTTGAATTGAGTTTTGTGGTTTTAAACTCTACATGCCCCTCCCACACATGAAAAGGAGTCCCATGACACATACTGTCACCATTTAACATTACCTGTCTGTGGTCCGCTGAGCTGTGTTTGCACGTTTTGCTGTTTGACAGGCCCAGTCACACCCAGAGCACACTATCGATGAGAAGGTAAGTAAGAGGGTCTCTGAACGTTAACCCTCACACTGTCATCTCTACAAGAATATTTAGAAACCTACCGCTTGGACTATTCTGCCACAAAAAGAGAAGCGAATAATGTAGCTGTCTTCATGTGTTTAGCTTGTGCTTAGTGAGGATGTCACCGCAGAAGGTTAAGGGATTCATTAACTCTAGGCCTAAACAGACATCCAATTTTAACCTTTTATACTGAATGTAAATTATTGCCCAGATAAATAGTATTCCTTGACCACAGATCATTCATAAAATGTACGACTCTAGACAAAATAACTTGAGTCATGTACATGCCCAGGTCATAGGTCAGGGCCTTTCTTGTGTTACAGTTATATATCCGGCTGAAATGTCTAATGTTTTCCTGCAGGGCATGGGTACAGGGGACCCTGCTCTCATATATAGGTACATTTAGTACAGGTTGCTTAAATAACTGAACTACAAATACAATATCTGTATTTATGCAGTTTGCTTTACAGTATGTCAGGTCAAGGACACCTGATGAACTCTTTAGCTTTGATGTGTAAATAAAAGAATAAACATTCTACACCAGGTAACTCTGACTCATGTTATTTTTATGGACTGCCTAAACATGACACAGACTCCAGCTGGAGAACATAACAGCATACTACAAACCCCCCATGACCTTGACTTGAGACAGAGAGGCACACAGACGAAATGCCTGGGCAGAATGAGAGAGTGGAAATATTCCTTTTTTGGACTTTTGTCTAGTCCGTCTACTCTAGACACTTTAGTTGTTAAAGTATGTTAGGCTAATAGTGACAGCTGGCTGCATGACTGCCTGCAGAGAAATGCCAGAACTGATCAAATGAACAGAAACCAGCAAAACAGGGAGTACAAAACTTTTAATCTTAAAGTCGAAAGGAAAACATTCCTATATCAAGTTATACAATTGTCTGAAAACACATTAAGCAAACACACTGACAGGATCAATTATTCATTTAGTAAGGCAATTTGTCAAGGAACACAAAGCTTTCTTTTTTCAACTAAAATGACAAATGCACAGTTTCTTAATAAAACAAGGCTACGAACAATCTTATTGAAGTTATAGCTTTGGGGAATATCAGGGAAAATGGTTACATACAAACTTAGATTATTCTACTCTGTAGAAAATAAAATAACTATATGTAGACATTAGACTTAGATGTTATAATAATACATTTTAAATTACATATAATTACTTGTGGTGAGACACATTTTTCTTCTATGTTCCATGTACTTGTACACAGGGTTATGCTATGCAGTTATGCAAGGTTATGATTTTAAATGTAATCTGTTAACAGTTACTGTTTACCAGACTAAAATTATAAACAGTCAAGTATTTTTTGGATTACTGTAACATAATCTGATTACTTTGCATTACTTTTAGATTACTTCAAGCCTATACATTGCTTTTTGAAATGCAAAGCAATTTACTGTGTTGAAGTAATCATCTAATAAAAATAAAATAAAAAACTGTAATCTGATTACACTACTTTAGTTTGTAACTGTAATGGATTACAGTTACTGTATTTGTGGATTGTTTGTTTAGTTACATGTAATCAGTTACTTCCCAACCCTGGTGGTACAGTAGAATTAAAGTCAGTTTTTCCATGCTGTCGACATTGTATTAAATCCCAAAGTTCATCAGGGACATTGACGGCCGTGACCAATTAAACTGCAGTCAACAAAATGCTGCTAGACTTTTCCATTGCTGTAATCATTTAGAATCTTTAGTAGAAATCTGTGTGCTGGCAGACCAAAATAAAACCTGCTAGCCGACAGATTTCCTAGGTGTGTGTGTGTGCGTCAAAGACAGCGGTCTAATTTTTCCTCCCCCATATTGTTTTTCCCACCATCTCCAATTCCATGGAACACTGTATCCAGGCAACGCTACTGGCGGCACATTGATCTACAGTGTGTGTGAAGGCTGACTGTACGGAAAGGAGAACAGGCCAACGAGTTACATTACAGTACTATAGGCATTCAGCTGGTGCTCGTATTCAGACTGACTTGCAGTGTCTTTGATTAGAGGATTTAGTGCCATGCTAGAGGGCACTTTGGCAGGACAGGTGGTTGTTGATGGACTGCATATTGATTGTGTTGTGGAATTAAACCACGGCCTGTCATTTACGTGACTGTTTCATTTGGCCCCACCTGGGTCAAATTGGTTGACATAGCCAAATTATTTAGATATTTACATTTTATTCCTTATTTCCATGATGGTGGAGAACAGGTACAAATGTACTACGTGTTAAAGTTTTTATTTCATTGTATTTACAAGACCTTTGCGATTTACTCTCTCAATTTATTATTATTTTTTTGTTCTTTTATACTCTGGCTTCAACCACAGGCTGCATTCATGCCTCAAACTGGTGACAAGTTGATGATGGCATGATACAGTATAGTCACACTGATCCTGAACACACACACACACATGCAGGCTTATTTCTGGGGTCATGGTTGAGGTTTGCTGCAGGGCTGGCCATGTGCGCTGTGGTGAGAGGCGGCAGCTGAGCAATAGAATGTCCCCATAATGATTGTGTGTGACTGTATATCTGCATATATTCTCTGTTTGGGTAGCTCATGACACATGGGGGGTGTGTGTGTGTGTGTGTGAGAGAGAGAATACAGATCACGTGTCACTATACTGAGGTCAGATAGGGTTACAGTGTGTCCTAAGACAAAGTTTAAATACCATTTACAGTACTGATATTAAGTATTAACGTACAGCAAACCACCTGTCTCTGAGGGCTATATTAATTTTTACTCTCATAAATGACGAATGGGTGAACCAACAGCAAGGAATGAAAGAATGCGCAACAAGATAGGAAGGAAATGATAGAAGGGCCAGCAGTAAAGATGGTGAAAGAGAGCGAGAGAAACGGCAGTGAAAGGGCTGTGTGAGACCCGAGGAAGCTGATGAATAATGAATGTCTCTCGTTTATGGACCCTCTGTGTGTGTGAGGGCGTAAATCTTGCTGTAGTTTGTAATAGGCTTCTCCGCCTCCCTCACTATCCATCAGTCATGCTCTCCCTCTTCTCCTCCTTCTAAATTCCTCCGTCTCCTGCATTTTCATTGTCACACACACACACACACACACAGGGTTAAGGAAGGAAGGAAGGAAGGAAGGAAGGAAGGAAGGAAGGAAGGAAGCGGAAGCGGGTGTGAAACGACAGGATTAAAATAAGCGCATAGTGAGATGGGAGAAGAATGGATGCAAAGACAACTAGAGAGAAGGAATGTGTCAACATATCTGCTGCCTGGGCTTGTATGCGCACGTGCGTCTGTGTGTTGGTGTGTGTGTGTGACTAAGACGTGACCTTGGTTGACAGAGCTGGCCCTGTCAAAACCAACGAGATGAATTGTGCATGTGTTTGTGTGTGCTTCTATTGTGTGATTCTGTGTAAGTAAGTACATTTTATTTGTATGGCACCTTTTGCAGTCACAAGGTGCTTCACAGAAATACAAGTTGCAATACATAATAGCTGCACAGATTGAGCAAACACAAAGAAAATGCAAGGGTAAGACACACCAGAAATACCAACGAAACAAAAACAACAGAGAGCATCAATAATAAAATCGGATGCAGCCGATTTAAAAACAAGTAAAATACACAAAACTGTAATGCGGTTATCCTACGTAAAGGCTATTTTAAATAGGTAGGTTTTAAGATGCTTTTAAAAGTAACGTTAGACTCCAATGATCTCAGGGGTAAAGGAAGGGAGTTTCAGAGCCTAGGCGCCACTGAACTAAAAGCACGGTCGCCTCTTGTTTTAAAATTTGTTCTGGGGACGACTAAAAGAGCTTGGCTGGAGGACCTTAGAGCCCGCCTAGGAGTTGGTTGTACTAAAAGGTCCCCAATATATGCGGGAGCAACATTATGTAGGGCTTTATAGGTCATTACTAAAATTTTAAAATCAACTCGAAAACTGATAGGCAGCCAGGCAGTGCAAAGCTATAAGTACAGGCGCGATGTGTGTTCTTTTATCTGCCCCAGATAATAGCCTGGCTGCTGCGTTTTGGACCACTTGCAGGCGGTTCAAGGAGGACTTATTTAGGCAGGTATACAATGCATTACAAAAATCTAAACGGGATGAGATGAAAGCATGGATGAGCATTTCCATCTCCATTGAGGAAACCACAGATCTAATTTTGCAAATGTTTCTTAAGTGAAAAAAGCAGTTGCGGACCACAGATTGTACATGGCTATTAAAGCACAAGGATTTATCAAAACGTACACCCAGGTTTCTCATGGTAGTGCTGTCTGAAGATGATAGGGAATTGATTGCCTGCCTTATCTTGGGGTTGATGTTGTCAGGAGCAATTATCACCGTTTTGTCTTTATTTAAAAAATTGTCTGACATCCAATCGTTAATGGAAGTCATACAATTTTGTAATAGAGACAGTTTTTCAAGTTTATCCGGATTAAAAGAAATATATAATTGGATATCATCTGCGTAAAAATATGATATATCAATAAAACTTTTTATAATCTGCCCTTTTCATAGTTTTTGTTAATTTTGTCATCAAACAGCAGCTCATAAATTGTAATATATTATACAGTCAGTATATATAAACAAAGAGGTGAAATGATACAGTTGCGACTTAAACAATATAAGGCCTTAGTAGCCTAATTATTATTTTACATAATAGAATGTTAGAGAATGAGCACTTTTATAGCAATCATGTTTATTTTATTATTTTTATTGTTTTGATAGTTTTGTATTATTCAATAGGCAGTTAGTCACATATAACCCAATTCACACCGTGTATTTGATATTCTTTCTAAATAAAATGTATTTTAAAAATGTCACCCTTTGAGTCAACTGTCTCTCTACAAGAAAGAAATTCAGTGTTTTATGCATGTTCAAGCTGTATAACAGATAAGCACTTTTTACACATTACATAACAATTGCACTGAAAGAGCCCGCAAGAAGAGAAAAATGACAGTAGCTTAGGTTGCAGGTTTGTAAAGTACTTTTAAATGGTTAATGTTATTTTGAACTTAGACATTTGTGAGCTGCTCGGAGGCAGTGGTGAGGACCAAAATATATGACAGGTAACCAGCAGTTAGAAATAATCATGTTTATTACAAAAAGTTAGGACAACAGAGAATGGGCATCTACTGTACCCTGATAAAGAACGGAGAAATGCAAGGCTTAAATAACAGGTAAACAATACAAGAGAGTCGAGGGGCAGGTGAAACACAGGATTAACCAAGACACAAGTGGAACTAACAAGGCAGGGAGTGACAGAAGAACAGGCTTATGCATACTCTTAATGACTAAAAAGTAAATAAATTAACCTAAAAATACATTTGTATTATTGTTCACTGTAATGTACAACTATCCATCCATCCATCTTCTCCCACTTATCAGGAGTTGGGTCGCGGAGGCAGCAGCTCCAGCAAGGGACCCCAAACTTTCCTTTCCCGAGCCACATCAGCAAGCTCTGACTGGAGTATCCGAGACGTTCCTAGGCCAGTGTGGAGATAAAACCTCTCCACCTCGTCCTGGGTCTTCCCCGAGGCCTCCTCCCAGCTGGACGTGCCTGGAACACCTCCCAAGGGAGGCGCCTAAGGGGCATCCTTACTAGATGCCTGTACCACTTCCACTGGCTCCTTTCGACGCAAAGGAGCAGCGGCTCTAGTCAGAGTTCCTCACGAATAGCTGAGCTTCTCACCCTATTTCTAAGGGAGATGCCAGCCACCCTTCTGAGAAAACCCATTTCAGCCGCTTGTACTCGTGATCTTATTCTTTCGGTCATGACCCACCTTTCATGACCATAGGTGAGGGTAGGAACGAAAATTGCCTGGTAGATCGAGAGCTTTGCCTTCCGGCTCAGCTCTCTTTTCGTCACAACGGTGCGGTAAAGCGATTG
>JAODLL010001514.1:0-13081 GCA_026546735.1 Forbesichthys agassizii
TGCTTGTGGATGGTAAAAATACGTGTGGATTATAATTTTGCGCTTGAATAATATTGATAGAAATCTACCCCCATATATTATTCAATAGAAAACATTGTTTCCTGTTAGAATACTCTTAAATATATTTCAAACCTCGCATGAAATAATAGGAGCTAAATCAACTCCGCAGTAAATTACTAATTTTATATTATTTATATATTGCATATTATCTTATATACACATTATACACACATAATTGAAGCAATAAAATTGTTCATACTGTTAAGACAAAATATCAATGGATGTACCACATGCAAATTCGAATCTGTACTGAATCCAGTTGGAGGAAAGTAACAAGAAAGAATATAATCTTAGTCCCTTGAAATCCTACAGGTTTGAATGCTCATACATATTAACTGAAATGGGAGCAGAACAATCTTACGGTGGGGCTAATTTATTACCAAAATAGCAAGATAGCAATGACAGCTTGATTTATCTAAACCACGGAGAAAGTCTTGAACCTAAGTACTACATGGTGCTATGCAACAGGACTTTTGATTTCCCTCTGCTGAGTGTGCTAAGGTAACATGGGCACAATTTATCCAGAGAAATGTCAACTTTATGACAGCGACACAGGAGACTCGCTCTATTTCTTTGTCGGATACATTTCATGAGCATGCAAACAAGGTCTATTAAAAAAACAAATGTAAAACTTGAATTCAGCACTCTAAACAGTCACGCTAGTTGTATGTGCACTAGCCTGTTTACTACTGTATACATAAAGGGAACTTCTTTAAAGTTATATTTGATGAAAAATGAGGAGGAGAAATGGGCTATCCATAAAATTATTTTTTTGTTTGTTTACTCTCAGAAGTCTTTTCTATTGCAGGGCTAATGGATGGCTAGGATCACTGGGCTGCATGTAGCAGGGGATAAATGGAGGGAAATGTGAGAACAGGCCCCGTCTCCTACTCTGGAAGAGCAGAGGGAGAAATCTCATGCTACTTAAAAGGATGAAGATGCTATGAGGGGAAGCCGCTAGGGAGCGAAAAGACGGTATTAAAAAATGGTTGGCTTCCCGCTCACTGACTGGCTGATTCAATGAGTAACAACTCTTTATGACAATGATTCTAACATCCGCCCACTTGCCAAATCCCCAAGTTTAGGGTTTCAAGAGCTCAATATCTTAATTCAGTAGCGTTTTTTCCTAACATGCAGTATTGTTGGTAAACAATACAGTGCTACTTGGTATTCATTGCCGTTTCTCCATTTCCCTCTAAACCATTTCAATATCATCCCAGGCACCTTGGGGCTCGGAGTGAATATGGTTTAGAACGTAAAGCATTGAATGTTGAGTCTACACTGGCGGTTTCATACCAACACAAAAGCAAATAGCCAAACTTCCAGGTCTCCCCACGGCCTTGGGCATTAGAGCCAGCTGCCATTATCCATGCCCACGGAGAGTGGGCATGGTTAATGGCCCAGTGAAAAGATGGCACGAGCCATGAGGTGAGCCATCTTCGGCCTCCTGTTGACTGTAAGAGGTGCTTGGTAACGATCCTTGACGTGCTCCATGTCGAGGGTCAAATAAGCAATATTCTTTTTCATTTTCATCAATATTTTTCACCATGTCAGTGAAGCCAGTAGGTTCTCAAAGCTAATGAACTATGAACCCCAAATAAGAATAAAACAAATCTTGAGCAACACCAGAAAAAATTAGAATATAAAATGAGAATATAAACAAATATCTCTAAAAGTCAAACCACCTGGTTCCCTGTCCTCCCAAGACATCTTGTGACTACTGGGCTAAAACAGAGTATGTCTACTGGCTGTAAAGTACACCCCACTATGCGTCATGCAACAATATTTTACTCAGACAGGATATTTGTCATTATAGCGCCCTGCAACTTCTCAACAATATTGATTTGCTATCCCGGTTCAGCTTGTCAGTCTGTCAGGATAAATTGATTTTTGGCCTATCAAACATCTGCCACAGCCTCTTTCAGTCTTCAACAAGTACTGAAAGCCATGTGAAAAGTCTAAGTTTAAGTACAAATGGTTTTGGTCTTTGAATACAAATGAAATGATAATGGATAATTTAATTGAGTGTAAATTCTTACATTTTAAATGCTAGTATTATTATAATAGGTCTTGGATTTGCCAATATGTAAATGGTAGTGTCCATTTGCAAAAATATTGCAAATGGAAAGGAGTGTATTTTATGTATCAGGAAAAGACACTGCTCTCTGCCTTGATACAGGCAAAGCTGTACGCTAAAGTGCTTTGAGCCAATACAATGGGAACACAGAAAAAAGTTAAATTACAGATTTGACATCTTTAATGAACATAAAAGCAACACAGATTCATCTTGTGACCAGAGTGGCCGCCAATTTTCCAAAATATTCAGATGGAGAGAGACTGTGTGAAAGACTATTCTGACACACAAAGATCCACTTATAACAATTTCCATTTTAGTGCATGCTGATGGAATTTGAAACAAGAAAAATGTTTGCAAATGTTACTCATTTCAAAATACACTTTCCTAAACTCCGCTGTCTATCACAGATCTTTACAACAGCATAATTGCTACGTTTGAAGACAGCATAACAATACAATTTAAAATGAGACTGGCCTATATCTTGAAATGAGCATTGTTAGAGAAGAAAGATGTCACTGTCGTGGAAATAATGTTGTCTTCCAATTCAAACTGGGGTTTTCACTGCCTGTCTTTGTAGATCGCCCTTTAGCACTGGTTAACAAGTCTACAGGGGAGGGCCAGTGAAGTAACAATTTCACTGAGAACTAAGCATGACAGAACTTTAGTGCCATTCCCTTCTGCTGAAATCTCTTCCTCAAAGAAACAACATGACAAAATAGCTTATTAAAGACTTCTTTACCATGAACTTAAGTGACCCCGATAATGCCCTTCTTCTGAAGAATAAAATACACTCTGCGCTAACAGAAGCACTATTCTAGAACTGGTGCCCTATGGGTTTAGTATTATCTTCATAATCTAATACTGTTCTGCATTACTTTCAAATCACATTTACAGTGGCTAGCAGGCATTTTACATTGTGCCCGTCCTTCAAAAAGCAGTGCCATCAATGTAGATTTGTATGTTTGTAGCCTGGTCTGTCACAGTCTAATCCATCAGGCTCAAACACCTATCGCATGTGATGATGTTGGGAGCAGCTTCTCTGTCCATGTAGTTATGTCCCTACTAATTCAAACACAGAATGCAATATTTTACTTCCCTATAAACATAAGTGTAAAGGGCCTTATGAATAGCTAATTTGTATGCATACAATTTATAGTCATATTTCTGACTGTGTGTCTGAGTAAAAACATTGAATCATGTGTTCACAAAATAGAGCATCAGTATAATCACATAGAGCTGTACATAATGAGCCCAGTAGGGACTAGCGATGGATGTCTGACTGCAGCAATGTGGTAACAATGTGGTTATGTGCGGACCCCAGCCACTCAACAAACCTGTACAACACTTTCAAACTAAGAGCCTTACAGCATCAGAAAAATCAGTATAGTTTGTTTCAAACATCCCTCTGGCACTGGTACAGCCACAGTACAAAGCGGAAATACATCCTATCCTGTCTGCCTGTCGTTAGACAGGATAGGTAAGTGGTGGTGGTAAGTGGTTGGATTCCTTGCAGAAATGTTGCGTGTTCGATCCCTGACATGCCCAGCAATGGTAGGCCCATGTCTATACCTTTAAGCGTCCATGAGTAAGATACCTAACCTCTATTTGGTCCTTAATTAATACATAATCACTGTAAGCTGCTCTGAAAATTGGTGGCATCCTGATGTTAATGGCTTTATATCATAGAATATGTTTTATATAATCATCAGTCTGCAGAGCATAGACAACTTTTTCTGAAGTTCTTGTGTCATGATAAATCAGAACTATAAATACTTGTAAGTTTCGTTGGCCAAAAGCATCTGCAAAATCACAAAAGCTGCTCAAGAAAATTGACCACGCCTGTTTCTACTTGGATACACAATGAAATGGTGGAGTATATATTATTTTTTCACGACTTAAAGGTAGAATCAGTGATTGTCAGGATGCAGAGAATAATCCGCTCACTGTCCGCTAGCTGTCTGGTCTGTGTGAAAAGAACATCCAGTTTCTATAGAGACATGGCTCTGTAAATGGGAACCCAGTGGTGCAGACCACACCAAACAACATTATCTCATCTCTTTGCAATGTGTATCCAGTGTGAAGGGGGAATGTCTGGGGAAGCAGCCTATACAGTATGACAACGAAAGGAGAATTGTATTTGTTTTGATTGATTTCCAATGTCAACAATCTTTCTCTGGCATACCTGACTACACCTTTAATGGCACACCTAAACACACAAAAGTTGTGTATGTGTGTATGTATGTACAGTATGTGTGTATTTATGTATGTATGCATGGCATCCTACTATGGTTGTCCTACACTGTCACATTATTTCAGGAAAATACAAAGCACTGATCCAATAGCAGTAAACCTTATGAACTGTATACAAACGTATTTGATCATATATTTACCATATAGTAAAGTACTGTATATATGAGGCAAACACATTGTATGTTTAATGCATATTTTTCTAAATACTATTTGTTAAGACTTTTTGTGCAGTAAATTCAATACCTTTCTTAAATAAGTATTTTTCTACTGAGGGAGTTTCTGACAGTTTCAGATAACCTATTATGACCATACTGTTGTCATGGAGACTGTAGTGACTGGTTGTTTTGTCTAAATTTGATGACGGCTATTAGGTCAGCAATTAATTGTGTTCCCATATGTGTGCCATTGGAGCCATGCTGGGATGTAAACTGTTATTTACTGATTACTGAGTTGCTCATCCTCCTAAAGCTACTGCACATGCTGTTGAGTTGTCCCCAATGGCAACAAGTGTCCTTCCATTAAAAACATGTACATGTTCATGGTAAATTTAAATACAAAAATAATGAAAGAACCTCTAACCTCTACATCAAACAATTAGTCCTGATTTTAATAATCCTTCATAAGATCGCAAAGCGACATCCATCAATATTTCATCAAACGTATGCAATATTAATGCAAACCTTAAAATGTATGCATACAGAGATTTTGCTACATTTTCAACTGCTTAAACCGTATGCCTAAACCACAACCAAACACTATTATTGTCTATTTAATCAGCAAGCATCTCTACCATGGTCATGCTTATGACAAAATGTAAACATTCGAATGGAGAGTGCTTCAAGCCACTGTGTTATTTCTCCTTCCATGTTTATTTGAATGTGCATCATTGTGTCATTTAGGGGCCTGTTGGCATATACAACCTTGAGTGTGGGCCCCTAAACTTCTCCTCTGAACCCTAATCTCACTTCTTTGACATTAAGAACAGAGCATGCCTCCTCAGAGAAAAGCCTGGCTTCCGTCTTTTAATGAAAGGTGTTCATCATCACCTTGTCAATAACAGTGTTTGACTATGACAAGTCCAGGCCACGAGTGTCCCTAAGGCTGTGACGTCAGACACAATCTGCAGCGCTGTCATTTTACCTGACAGACAAACTAACCTGGACAGCACAAAACCAAATAATGAGCCCTGCAGTTGTATTTCCCTTTAAAACAAAATCAAATTGGATGACATTTGTGCCTTATTTGAGCCCTTATAGCTGTGCCCAGTGCTATGCTAGTCATTCTGTGTTTAAATCACAAGATGAATCAGTGCATTACTTTCACCATCACTCACCACCCACACGAACACAGGCCATGTTCTTACAGTCTTCGAAGGGGCCCTCAAAGGTCAGCGTGGCAGAGATGATTGGCCCCTCTCTTTCTTTCTCTCTCTCACTGCCTCTCTCTCTCTCTCTCTCTCTCTCTCTCTCTCTCTCTCTCTCTGTCTCGACTACTACAAGTGAGTGCTTCCATTCTGCCCCAGTTCTCCCTTGCATGGCTGACTCTGATGGCGAGCGAGCGTACGAGGGGCTATAGTAATGCTAGCTGACATATTGAGAAGCTTTGAGGGCTTTGGGTCGGGTAGGGCAGAGGGTGTGGGTGGCACAGAGGGAATAGGGGCAGCATCCCACAAGAACCTTTAGTAGCACTTTAAAAAGCTCTGTAATGGCAGGTTGATGCCTGCTCCTCAGGGGTGGAATCTTGCTGACAGATCATAAAGGGTGGGGCGCGTGGAGGCAGAGCTGAACGAGAACATGGACCGATTCCTGGAATGCCTTCCAGTTCATTACGGAGACGAGTCCTGTGATCCCAGATGATCGAGACAAGCCACAACCTAATCGCCCGCTCGTAGTCACCATGTAATTACAACCGTTAGCACTAAATCAATAATTCACTACCAGCAAGCACGGAAATAGCATCTAGTCCTCATGGAATGCATTCCTGCAAGAGCTTGCACTGTTCCCCATTAAAGTGTATCTTAGCACTTTAGCCCATGTAAGGGTCAGCCTGGCCCACTGAGATACAACGTACACGTATTGTGACTTGGTACCACTCACAAAAAACTCGTAAGAGCTGCGTATGACCTAGAAAGGTTTGCTAAATTAGCTGATGCCTGCTCTGGGCGTTGGGTGTCTATTAATGGACAAACTGATTGTGTGCTGCGGAGACTTGACAAAAACAACCAGGAAATGCGCCTGGATAGGTACAGTCAATCTGTGTAACTTTTAAAAGTGCAAACTAAGCAAACTGACTAACTAAGTGACTAACACAATCACGTTGGCTGACTTGCGTCAAATTCTGGTTGAAGAATGGGATGCCATCTCACAGCAATGTGTCTGTGACCAGCATGAGGAGGAGGTGACAGGCTGTGGTATGGTTCTTCCACAGGCTACTGATGCTCCTGTTTGTTAAATGAATACATTGGTAAATTGCCAATATGACAACAGACTTCAATCATCCAATCCACCAAACAACACCAAACAAGAGTCAACTGCAAAGCAAATATGTTTGACATTGTCAGAGATTATTTGGCAAATTTTTCATGGGCGCAACCCAATTACTCAGCTCTGCTGCTCATCCCACAAATGCATGTTCCTTACAAATGTGGCAAATTCAAAAGATAAATGATCAGGCTTTCCATTGGTATAAGACTTATTGCCAAGAAGTATTGTTACAATAAAGAAAGCGTCTACCAACCACACATGTTCTTACATTTTGTGTTATATTTAATAAAAGTCAGAGATGTCAATCAAGTAGCTTCACTATCTTAGTGTGGACATCCCAGATAGCTAAAACCAGTAAAATAAGCTAGTCTGAACTGCATTTTCTAATAGAAAGAGAAAATAAAATACGTTTTCTGGAGGATACCTGACCATTATAAATGCAATTTACTATTCCAATTAACCTTTCCAGTCCCTATAAAAACAAATATCACCAAGCCAAATATTGGCAACCTTTCCAAGGCTTTCGTATTTCCTATTGCGTGCAATGTTTTGTCATGTTGCTAATATATCAACAATTATTATTCATATTTTCTGTGACTGCAAATATGAGAAATGTCAGATACCAAGAGGATTACAGCTGTGGCAGCGCTGCCAGGAAATGCCGGTGTAGGCTAGCCGAAGTCAACACAGCGCCTAATGTGAGCCCCCGGTAAGCATGAAGTTAAATAGATCGTGAAAATGATTTTTTATGACTAAGATGGAGCTTTTCATTAATCTTCACCACTGAACCTGCCTCCGCAAAACAACATGAACGTCCCTGGTGGGAGCGAGTGAACACCCACGGTAGGCTGAGAGATGGGCTGGTACCACAGGCTATGCTCTCTCTCTCTCTCTCTCTCTCTCTCTCTCTCTCTCTCTCTCTCTCTCTCTCTCTCTCTCTCTCTCTCTCTCTCGCTCTCTCTCTCTCTGTCTATCATTCTCTTACTCTCTCTGCATTCACCCCCTGAACTACGCATTTGCATTTGTGATTCACGTGCTTGAGAATATATGTGATATGATGTGATGTAAAATGTGCGTGCATGTGTTTGTGCATGTGCATATGCTTGATTGTAGGTGGCAGTGGTGCAGAGTAGTGACGTAATCCTATTCGGGCATGGTGTACGTTTGCCATGCTTTAGCAGAGAACTTGTAGATATGGATCTTTTCTTTGGGAAGTACCCTCTAATTACACCCACACATTGAAGGAATAAAGGAGTACACAGAAAACCAAGCATGGGCTATTGCTTTCATTCTATAGTAGGAAAATATGATGCTGAAGGTGTAAATTAGCAAAAAGGCCCAAGTATAAAAGCCAAAAACTGTGCGTGTGTGCGTTCGTGCATGTGTGGGTGCGTGCGTGTGTGTGTTTTTGCGTGCGTGCGTGCCTACGTGCATGCCTGCGTGTGTGTGTGTTTCATCTTCAGCAGAACAATGCTACTGGTAAGCATGGTGCACTTAGATCCCAGCTACGTTAGGTCCCTGTCAAATTGTCAGTGTGGCCTCCCTACCTAAAAAAGAATTGAGAGACAGTTTAATCAGCCTCAACACTGTTGAGCAAATCTCACATAAGGAATCAGAGATCTGGCAGCTACACCCTGCTGCTAATGCACATCCGCCATATCGCAGCTGTAAAGCATCTCACCGTGCTCTGTCGATCCTCTACTACTTGCATCACCTCCAACCTAATCTCATCAAGGCAAGCACAGCAATGTGTTCCAGAGGGTTTTGTCACCCTCACTTCCCAGGCCAGCTGGCAAGTGTCTGCGCCCAATGCAAATGCCTTGCTGGGCCCCCATAATCTATAATTCTTCATCAAAAGAAAAATACACATTCCCGCAGACCTCCTAGAAGATGTCATTGTATATAGGCTACTGGTATTGCGTCTTCTAGTTTTTTCCAAAACTGACCAGAGGTTTTGTTTTAACTTCATTCCATCATCACTTTTATTGTGTTGGTTCTTCCTTCTCCAAATGGATGTTCATCTTAGACGGTGCGTTTATGTCTGTATGAAAAGGCTTGCAAAAACCTTTGAGAGTACAGCACTGATTTAAGAGTATGGGCTCCATTAATAAACTTTAAACGTATTAAAAAACAAAAGTGTAAAGAATCTGTTCATACACTTGAAATGCCAAGCATTATCTACACTGATTTTATAACAACTTCAGATAAATAGGGCAACTACTTAAAATAATCAGCTTGTTAATTCATATGTATAGTTGCGGCATGAGATATAATTGATAGAGTTGTAATTATAACACAGTACCTAATTAAATATTTTCCAGTCATTTTTTTCAAATGCCTTTTCACCCTGGAACCAAACCAATGTGTATACTAAATCCCTCTAAGTCAATGTTTAGGACGCTGCCACAGTTTGTACCAGGTACAGTAATCAAAACACGACAAAATACGAATGAATGCGGCAGTTGAAGGAATCATACAAAGTGTGGAAGACCAAAATCCTGTAGGCTATGCTACATTACAATACTGGACGTGTGTTCTACATGACATACACAGCTTGATGCTGTGTGTATATGTCATGGGTCTGAAGGGTTAAGTGCAGGTGCATACATACACATGGGAAACTTGAGTTAATGTTTCACTTTTAATAACAAATAGACATGCTGGCTCAATCAGCAATGAAAAGTTTAAAAAAAATAACTAGCACAAACAATTTTTGACAACCAATACCCTAAGAGTATTTTTTGTAGAGATCTTCGTTGAATTTTTATTTTAGTCTTGAACTAGTCTTAATCCATGTCTGTGAAATCAGCCATTTGAGTTTATTAGGCATTACATGGATTTTATATATAACACATTTCCACAGGCTGTGACAGACAATAACAATTGCACCAAATGTTTGGTATAAAATGACAAAGTAAACTAAGCTCTTGTTGATGAAAGTTAAATTCTGTTTTATATTCAATTATTTATGAGCAGGTGGCATTCCATGCTGGGCCATCTCTCAGACCACAAGGCTATTTTTCACCTCTGGAAAAATTGGATGTGACGCTATCTGCATGGCTGGCAGACAGTAACTTAAAATCATTTATTGGGTGAGATAAAATGGGAACATAATGAATTTAACACAGCTTAAACAATTGCCGATGTCAGAGAGCAGAGGTTATGAAATTATTAAGTTATCAGGATAGAAAATTAAAATGATATGGTTGTGTAGGTGAACAATTACTCCAGTATAGAAATGTGGCTACTTGGTTGGCATCTAATTATCTTTGTTAGCTACTGGTGAATCAGCCAGAGAAAGGAAGATTAGGGAAAAAAAGGGATTCAAGCACATATCTCTGTCTTGTGTGGGTTCTTGCCAACAGACTTAAGTTAGATGAGCCAAACATAATGAGCCAGACACAAACACAATTATTTTATGGTTTGGGCCGGTTTCAAGATGTCAGTGGAGAATGTCATGTGGCAGACATATGCAAAGGTTAATTAGGCTGTTTTTATACGTATATCTATCTAATGAAATGTAATGTTGTGTTATTGAACAAACTTCCTTAAGGATGTATTGTATGGCTATATTCGTATGCTGGTAAAATTCACTATTTAAATATCACCAAAACACAAATATTTACTTTGTGTCCAGCACCGGATATGTGGCTTGCCCAATGAAACAGTAAAAGGCAATACTGCTACAGTAACATATGTAATATATGGTAAGCAGTAATGCTAATGCATTTAGGTAGCATTAGGTAGAGTCAGTGATTGTATGATAATACACTGGTCAAAATCAGCAAATATCTACTCAAGGACTGCTAGGTGCTTCAGTGTTTTAACACAAAGTGGTGCAGACCACACCTCATTCCAGCCTTGGCAATGCATGTCCAGTGTGTGGGGCATAACTTCTAAGGGAGCACCCATACGGCACTGAAGGGAGAGGTGTTTTTGTTTTTATCAGAGTTCTAATTCCAACAAGCTCCCATCAGAATTCATATTTACAACGTATCTGAATTTAAAGCACTGAACACCTGTGGAGTTTTTTAGAGGATTTTGTGTGTGGTGAGGCTTCAGTAAAGGTGAATATATTGGTGTAAAATAATGTGTATAATCTAGTGCCAGATGCTAAGTGTACTCATTTCACAGTCCATTGCCCACCAGTCAGTTCAAGAAGCAATCTCTGTGTATGATGAAATGCACACCATTACTCATTTGTAAATATTGGAATGTGTCCTATTTAATGTGAATTCTGTTTGGGAATAAATTAGATCCGCCTACAAACTAACATTTATTTTTTATCTACTGACACTTAAAACAGCCAAAATATTTGAAGTACAAATATACTGTCCTCAGCAGTAAAGAAACAGTGATTGTGTTTAACCTAACATGAATTACATAAGAACACAAAAATATTGCCTAATTTCTCTTGTATTGAAACCCATCTAGCAAGACATGTGGGTGTAGCAGCACTGGGTGTATAGGCATGTATTTGTATTTGCGTGCGCCATGCATGCATCCCACACATTGTACGGGTGCGCAAAATCATGCATGTTTGCAGGTGCACTCGGGCTTGAGCTTTCACATGAAACACACAAACCTTCGTTTTAGCTTCACAAAGCCCGTTTCTCGTTTGATAAAGCCAGCGTGCTGTGTTCATAGCAAAGCCTTAAATCTCATTTGCCTTTTTATACGTGTTTGGACGGTCTTCCCCGACAAGCAGATGGTCAGCCAAACTGGAACTAGGGACCTGGGCTGTATATGCAGCACACACACGCACGCGCGCACACACATTTTCAGCATATCTGTATGAACGCAACAAACCCCAGGTCTATGGGGAATTTTGCCACCGGACTGTTTTTTGGATAGGCAACACACGTTGTTTACTGCAGTTTCCAGTTCTGGATAAAAGCACGAACTACCGTGGTCACTGGAGAGCTTCAAGACCCACACTAGACATAAGATGAAAGTGTTAATCATTTGCAGCACTGTGATTTCCGTCAAATCCGCGCGAATGCATTTGCCATAGGGCTATCGGCATATAGAGTGAAATGTAGGCTATATATGTCATCACTGAGCCGATCCTATTTGGTGTTCATATTAATGTCTTTGAGTATTAAAGATAACGGCAGTTATTCTGCTGCTTATACTTTAAACTCTCGTCTTGTGACACGTTGAAGCGAACTTGTAGCAAACCAGCCATTCACTGCGCTGACTTGGCAGTTGCTGAACTAACACTGAAGACGAGATAAGCCTGGAGGAGCCTGTTAATGTAAATCATGAAGTATGAGCCGTGTACCTCTCTCCCCATTTCATGCTACGGGCAGTGTTCCACAGTCCCACGGCAAGCCTTCCTTTCCGGCAGACTTTTGGATCTGGATCAAGGCATTCTCAGTCACCGCAGAAGATCACGCCGACAAAATAAAAAATAAAGAAATAAGCCAGGGTAAGACAGAAAATCTATTGGCGCTCTGAGACTGTACGAGATTGAATTAGAAGTCTCCTTTGTGCTTAGTCAGTCTCTTTAGTAATTATGCCACCAATAAGAGAGCTTTACGCGTCCCCACTCGGCTGGAAGTTCAGAGGGAACGCAGACAAGTGCATATTTGGCTTCAATCGTACCGCCCACCCCACACAACTCTTAAGATATGAAGGAGAGTGTAATAGCACAAAACTAATCTCCAATCCCCGTATAAGGCCAAAGGGATGCCTAAAATTGAAGCAGGAAGAAGAGAGTTTCTGTGTCACGACCATAGACTGGCTGCTGGCAGCTTATGCTGACGGGTCAATACATAGAGTTGTTAATTAACACAATTGTGTGTAGGTCTACAGTATCCATGCGCCATGTCTCAGACTCCGATTGCATATTGAATCCATGGCAGTAGCCTACGGCATAGGCTTTTGTAACCCATACTGACTCACTATTGATGCCTCAAATCGCGTTTGTACTTCCCCAGACCCAAGCTGTTCTTTTTTTTTTTTTTTGTGATTCAACATTCAACTCGTTTCAAAGCTGTGATAGCAAGCGAGACAGAGCGAATGAGAGAGAGGGGGAAGGGGGGGGGGAGATAGAGACAGAGAGAGAGAGAGAGAGAGAGAGAGAGCCTACTAGTCGAGAGAGATAGCATAGATATATATATATATATATATATGTGTGTGTGTGTGTAGGCGGAACTCCTACTCACGCTATAAAAACAACGCTGGCATTTAATGGTTTAACTTGCCA
>JAODLL010001515.1:0-13080 GCA_026546735.1 Forbesichthys agassizii
CAGGTGTGTTGGAGCAGGGAGACATCTAAAACATGCAGGGCTGCGGCTCTCCAGGACCAGGGTTCCCCACCCCTGATGTAGAACATGTATTAGTAAATGTAAGGATGACATGTGGGGCAGGGCTAGTTTAGTATTTTACTGCTTCCTGCTCCTTTTCGATGTATTTAAGGTGTAAGTGATATATGTATTGTGTATTTCTTTCTTTCCTTTATTTATTAATTAATTTAGAATTTGTTTTTAAAGAATATTTTTTTAAATATTTTCTTTTCTCTTTTATAAACATGTTCAACATAAAATAAATTAACATAGATACACAATTCTATTTTCAAATATTTGTAAAACTGTGCTGCCTCTTTAATAGTGGCTAGTTGTATCCAGGTAAGCTCTATATGTGTGTTGTTGTCTATGGCTCACCCATCAGGACCATGGATAGGGCTGCTTGATGAGAGAGGGTCGTGTAGCGGCACTCCTCTGAAATCTCCAAAACCTTGAATATCAAATGAGAAGACACAGACACATGGGTCATGCATACACACATACACGTACACAGACGCACGTGCACATACACAGCACACAGTCCAGCCTGACATTTCTCTTACTCTGTTGAGAAATGGGGATGCAAAACGAAAACAAAGTAAGTAATTGTGCGCAACGCTGCCTTACCTTGCTCTCCATCACTAGAATCAGAGTCTGACAGCAGAGGAAGGGGACAGAAGGTGTGGGAAAGCATAAATGACAGAGACCAGAGGGGAAGTGTGTGTGTGTGTGTGTGTGTGTGTGTGTGTGCATCCATTAAACTGTCATTGAATGGATGCTTAATCCTGAAAGTACTATACATTTTTACATCTTATTGGTCTTGCAGCTTAAACTCCTAAACCCTTAACATTGTAGATGGAATGTTCAGTGGCTAAACCTGAGTGTCATTACACTGCATACAAGTCACATTATTGTAATGGCACGAGAGGCACCGTCCTACAAGCCACGTTTCAGCTACAGAGCTACAAATACAAACAGTATTGCACTTTCATAAAATAACTATACTCAAGGCCGTCTTATCCCACTGGGCTACATTTTGTTGCATAGGTTTATATTTCGTATCATATCTTCAGACTGGTACTTTGAGGCGCTAGTTCAGATTTTTAAGGTAGGCAATTAAATTGAATACTTTGGAGAAACACCTTCTACAGAAAGCAACGCTGCTATACATCTTAGTTTGTAGAGTGATAGCACATATTATTAGATTATTAATTGCATTGCTGAATGTTTAAAAACATATCACTGCATTTTCCACACCATTGTCTTCTGTTACTTACAAAAACTTTCATAACCAAGACTGGAATAAAACACGCGAGTAAGGAGCTTTGACCTGACCAAATCCGATATCCAACGCCAGCAGCAGGCAAGTGATCCAAGTGTCCATGTGTTATTAGAAATGTACCATTACCCCCCAAAGCTACGTGACCTAAAATGTTATCATCAACCGCCTTCACTATTTTGTAGGCCTATATGCCTATAAGGGGCCTTCAGAAATGTACCAAAACTCAGTACACACAAGCACCCAGAGATTAGGGAACACCAAGCATAACAAGAGAAGGAGATGAAAGACAATAGTTTCAGATTGTTGCAAAAAAGTTTGTTGTGTTGACGGCAGGGTTAGTCATTCTCGAGAACACTCGGAATGTTCATGCTCTAAACAAACAAACTTCCTCAGAAGCTCCACTCCACATATCAAAAGCATTTGATAAATGTGGAAAAAAAGTGTATTATCTTACAATTGGCTTGCAATAGCTGAATATACCTTTAAAAGACAAGTTGTTTGCGCTATAGTGTAAAACACTCTTGCCTCAGTTTGGACTGAAGCACTCACAGTTCTGACGACACCAGCCTCGTAATAGAGTACTGTATCTACTGTCCGTGTATGCGTGTCTGTGTGTGTGTGTGCGTTTGTACACTAACCTGCTCCTCCAACTTGATTGGGATACTTTCCCAGTGGAGAAAATGGAGTCTTGACCGACCCAGGGGGTGAGCGTGCTATAGGAATGAATGAATTAATTAACGAGGAAGAAGAAAAAGACATCGGGGGAAGGTGATAAAGTTGAATAAAAACATCCTAAGATGTGTACTTATCAGTCAGATATCCACGTCATGCACATGTAAAAATGAAGCGTGGAGATGACAACTATAAATATACATTACATTTTGCTTACAAACCCAAAAACAAAGGTTAGGGCATTACACACAATGGTACAGTATAAACACATTTTTATTATCAAACTAATTATGGGAAATCTATGTAGCCTGTTATCTATTGTTTCCTAGAGAGCTGCACTTGTCGTGTATTTGCATAACATGCACATATGCTGCTGAATGTAAGCATTTATCAACATTACATTTTATTTAAATATATGTTTTGCGTGCAGCATTACAGCAAGTTAATGAAGAAGGGGCCCTCCCAATTCAAATACTTAATCCAAGAAAATATCTAAATTGGATTGACTGGCAGAAGAACCATGAAGACAACCATCATTCAAGTCTGCCTGCTTGTAAGTCTCTCTGAAACCTTGGGTAAGTTTGTTGGCGTCCACAATGTCTCATCATGGGATGATGCTCAGAAATACTGTCGGGAACGGTACACTAATCTGGCCTCTATCAATAACTTGGATGATGCTAATAGAATTACCAAAATGGCTACTGGTTATGAGTGGATTGGGCTGTACAGAGTTAATGTAGATGCACCATGGTAATACTGTATATTGTCGGCTTTGACCCAAGTGTGGTGGGATCCAATACTCCCGCTAACTACATGGCGATGAGGAACACATTTTGGTATTATTCATCTAAAACCGTAAGGATCTCCTCCATTTGCTACAACGTTTTTGTGGTGCAAGAGAAACTGACGTGGGAGGAAGACCAGGACTATTGCAGTACATACCAGAAAACCTGGCGACCCTGACCTCCGAGAATCAGATGCTCCTTGCCGCCACGCAAATGAACAGAAATAGAAACACGACGGTGAGCGTGTGGATCGGACTGCGCTTTCTCTCCGACCGCTGGCTGTGGATGGACGGTCAGTCGATGCAATACGAGGCATGGTCTGGAGGGAAGAAGCCCGAGTGCCCTCCGATAGCACGTTGTGGAGCGTTGGACCGCGGTGTCCTAGTTAAGGGGAATGCTACAGGACCTATTTATTTAGAATTGTGTAGTGAATTGTATCATTCTTTGAGGCTTTAATGGAAGCTTTTCAAATATACAACATTTAACATGTGAGATTCCACAAGGCTCATTGGGGACCACTGCTTTTTTCTATTTTTACAAATTAACTACCATTAATTTGTAAAACAGCCTGCATGACTATGTCATGTACTGCAGCACTTAATTTAATTGGATAACTGCTAACAAACTTGCTCCGAATATACCCAAGACCAAGAGCATAGCATTTTTGTTAAACTCTCAGCCCATCTTTAAATTGGTATTGAAAAATATAGCGATTGAGCAATTAAAGGAAAGAAAACTTCTTCTATTATGGTTACGACACAGATTGCATGGGGCAAAATATGGGGAGAACGGGGAGAAATAAATCTGTAGTCCAGAGATGCTCTCACTTTCTAACACCATATCTGATTAAACAAATATTCCTAGTGCTGTCAGTTTTAGACTATTGCTTAGTGGTTTGGTCAGGAACTGCAAAGACAAAGGAAAATTAGGAGTTCAAAATAGAGCAGCTTGGATTGCTCTATGGTGCACCCTTCCTGGTCATATTGATACAGCTCAGAATAATACCAGGTTTAAAATATATTAAAGGTAAATCTCATGTCCTCTCATATGGGACAGTAGAGTGCAGTATATATTGATAATTACATTTGGAAATATGTATGTATACACGTGTATGTGTATTACTGTAATTATTTTTAATTTTTTTTATATCTAATTGTACTTGTTTAGGTTGTATGTGTTTTTTGTGGACACCAGGAAGAGTGGAGCTGCTTTTTGCATTAGCTAATGTGGATCTTAATAAATCAAATAAAACCTGTTAATCTGTGTGAACTCATGGAAGAGTTCATTTTCATTTCTGTACATTTAGTAAATAAATAAAAATTCCAAGTATACAATACAAATATTGATGATGAATAATGCCTACATTTTACATAATCTTTTTTATATTAAATTCAGATAGGGGCAGCTATTGGCAAGTTACTTCCAAAATGTAATACATTAAAGATTACTAGTTACTGTCATTTGAGAGTAATTAGTTATATTACAATATAACTGGCTCTGAATTAAAGGGAGTAGGAGGTAGGCCTATGACATGGCATTCTAAAATGCTAAAATTGTGTTTATCTGGCCTTTATCACATAGCCTGTCTACGCTGAGAGCGAAGCTGAGAGCAGCCTGTCTCTGCTCTCAGCTGGAAACACTGATCACATTAGCATTCGCACAGCCACACTGGCGGCCCTATCAGCGTGGGTTAGTGACATGACGTTGAAGTCAAGCGTGTTTGGAAATGGTGGTAGAACTAGACGAGTCAATCAAAACAATTGTACAGTAGCAATGCCAATCTGTCCAATAGTTTCAAAATTGACCAGAGGTCTACGCCAAGTAGGAAGAAAATACTGAAAACACTTCCAAATGGAGCGTGGCCAAGCTTATTCATTTAGTGAATATGGATTCTGGTTACACCAGGCTATTTCTCACACGCAGTGGAGGGTAATGTGTTAACATTTGATTACATTGCACCCATGTTAGTGAGCAGCTCCATTCCTCCTGCTTCGGATCTATTGTAGATATTGAAGCAGCTGCATCACCTGCTGCAAACATTTCCGTTACTTTTTTTTTTGGTCAACAAATTCTCTGCACCAGTTTGGTTTATCCATTATGATGCCCCCAACCTACTGTATCAGCAGGTACTGTATTTGGCTTCTGACACGAGAAGCACAGGCCAATTGTACGTCAATCCACCGGGAAATCGCCCGGTGTGCCAGATTACCAGTCCAGCCCTGGCAGAGGCTAAACTTACACAGGTTGAAGTATGGGGTCTGTGGTGAGATGGGAAAGCTTGGGGTCTGGGGATGGTTCTCACCGCCACTGCCAAAGGTCCCATCTATGTTGTCATCCTCAAAAGCCTCCCGGTAGCTTTGTACAAGGCCCTAGAAAAGTGTTACAACAGGGTTTCAGAATAGACACACACTGTTTGGACAATCAATTAAACTGTAGATTTGTGTTTTTATTATTATTATTTCAGATAATAAAATAGCCGTAAAATAAGGCAATATGTTATACAATTGTATTCATGAATAATATAATGAATCATAATTAGTATAGTAAACAAAAACTACTAAGATAAAGATAGAGTTTTTGTAAAAAAGTACTCCTCACGTCCGCTATTACTGTTCTCTGTGCATGCAGAATTAATAATCTGGTGTTTCTACACAACCCTGGCTCTGTATATATGAACACAACCAAAGTAATGCAGACCGCACACAACAACAACATCATAGCGTTGGCAATGTGTTTCAAATGTGTGGGGCGGAGCTTCTGAGATAGAAGAATTGCAGTTCTGTGTATCTGTAGCAGACCATGTACTTGGGTGGCCTGAGAGTTGAGCTGGGATGGTTGCGTTCTCAGTGGATTTACAGTGTATACATGGTTTTATTAACCAGTAAGTAGGCCTAAATTAAAATGACAACCCATACAACCTAAAATTGAGCTAAAATACAATTCTCTGTGGAAAACCAGGGAGCTACTGCCCTTAGAAAACATAATAGACTGCATAGGCTATCTTATCCTAGTGTTCTGGAAATGTTAACGCTGTATTATGTAACAAATTCAGGCAAGAAGCCCTCGTGGCATGACATTGAAGGAATAGGTGTTTTTGATCAAGTTCAACTATCAACAAGCTTTCTTCATAATGATTTAATTTACCTTTATATTCAATAACAAACAAATGCCAATATGAGCAAATGTCTGAATGACTGACCAAACTTGCTACAAACCCAAAGCCCAACGCGCCAGACCACCGGGGGGGAAACATTTTATAGATCTCCATTCACTTTTGCATGTGCAAAAGCATTTTGCATTTGCATTATTGTGGACTGAGTTAACTAATAGCCTACCCTAAATAACATTAGGAACATTTTTACATTAAGCACATTCATATATGAATACAAACAGAACATGAGGGTTAAGTCTTGCCATCATTTCATTTATTCTGAGATCCATTGACCTGGTCTGTCTGAATTAGGCTTGCACTTGTGTTTGGATGTAGTGAGTATAGAAATAAAATGGATTCATTTTGTTTCACCTCTATTAAGCCAGACAGATGGGCATGCTCATAAAGGACGGTACCTCTCTGGGCCGGCCCCCTTGATTGAGGGCCAGGCTGGTGGTGAAGTCGGGAGAGCAGACCCCCGGGCCAGCGTGGCCCACGGGATCGTCATGGCCACTCTGGTACTGACCCTCGCTGGTGGTCCGACGTCGCATTGGCTCCTGGGTCACCTCCGGGGTCATGCCCCTGGAGCGCATGCCTGGAAACAAAGCGTGGGAATTGTCGTGCAGCGTCTAATTAACTGTAGAACTAATCTCTACACTGAGGTGTCTCCTGTATGTAAACTACCCTGCTGTAGTCTACTTGTGAGAGGAATGACATGGGGGGGGGGGGGGAGATACGTGGGAAACTATCACACAGCAATGAGACAAATAGAGAGAGGGAGGAGAGAAACCAAAAAAGTAATCTTAAGAAAGAAAGATCATTAAAAATAATATAAGAATGGAAGCAACCAAGAATAACAATATATGTTAAAAGACACATTTAAAGAGAAGGAAATGTGGAAAATGAATCAAAGTAATGAGGAAGAAACTAAAATGGGGGAAACGGTGGACAAACCAGAGAAGGAGTAGGAGCGATGGCGGTCGGAGGATTGCGTGGCAGACATGCTCTCGCTGATGCCACGGATGCGAGCGTTGTACTCTGCCCCCCGGTGGTGGGGGAGAGGGAAGTAGGACAGGGGGTGGTGAACAAGGAGCGTGCGGAGGTACAGGTGGGTGGGGAGTTGTGCAGAAGGGAATGAGATGCAATGGAGCAAAAAAGGGAGGGAGGCAGTGCCGGGAAATGGGAAATGGACAGAAAGTAGGACAAAAGAAAAAAGACAGTAAATGAATACAAATAAAATCTAGGAGATGACAAGAATGATGTATGAAATGTACCTGCATGGAATATGGTACCATGATGTTGTCTTTAATTAGTATTTTTTATAAATAGTTAATTGTAGTATTAATAATGTTTGATATTTATTTTATATAATCATATTTTTCTATGATTTTTTTTTATTATCATATTATATAGTATTATCTCAAATCTACAGTATTTGTATTTTTTATGTTTATATCCTTGCCAGTCTACACTTACATGTAGTAAAAAGTCATTAGGGTAAGACCCACAGAAAGAAATGATATGACATTTTTTAAAATGTTTTAATGAATGCAACATTAGGAAGGTGGAAGTGTGTACATTGATATTTAAATGCTTTTGTGTATACAAAATAGTGGTTATTTTTGCCTATCTGCCTTGCCTATCAAAATCTGCTGAAGACATTCACAACTCTGCATGGACAAACACATAACAAAGCTTCTTCACCCGCACACACTTAGGTCATCAGACAAAACTAGTAGTCTCTCACACTGTGAACGTTCTCTCCACGCTGTTGCATGATGCTTGTCCCCTATCTTTGCGCTCTATAGATTCCACTGATGATTTTATTTAACAATTGAAAACATTTGTATAGGATATATATATATATATATATATATAAAAAAGATAGCCTTTTTGCTAGTTTAACAGCTATTTATTTATTTATTTAATTATTTATTTAAATGTTTTATTTATATCCTCAATGTTAATTTTTCTGTTTTGCTTTTAATTTAAATAACATTTATGTTTATGTTTTTAATTTAAAGCACTTTTTTTATATGCAAGATTTGATATATGCAAGTGCTATATAAATAAACGTCCCTACATACTGCATTGAGACCAATGTCTTCCAATGCACATTACATGCTTTGTCCACTGGGTGGAGCCTGGGTGCTGAATTCAAGTTTCAATCAATTTAATAGTGGATATGAACGCCTGGAAGCTCCAAAAGAGCTATTGATATTCCAATCCCATTTCCACTCACCACATCTGCATACTTTGCGTTCCACTGCTACTCCGTGGCTGGGTAGTTACTTCGTGTGATACTTATTTACATTTTACAGCTCTTACAATTAGACACAAATGCTCACACTGCAGATTAACTTGGGTTTGGCAGGTATTATCCAGCACCTTCTAAATAGACTGTTATTAGGGGTGAATGCTGAAAAACATACTGTAGGTTTGAGTGTGTGTTTGAGAGTTTGTCTGTATCCCCTGTGAGCTGCTGTATGTCACCTAGTTAGAATTACCTTACTTCTCAACAAGATCAATACTAGCCTTACCGGCGATGCGGTGAGCCACCAGGCCCTCCAGCTTGAGGTTCTCCTCCTGGGCCTCCTGCTCTCTGGGCCCTGGGGAGGAGGAGGGGCAAGTGTCCTTGGGCTGGGGGGTGAGCGCGGCCAGCGGGGACGAAGAGCCGCTGCACCCGGGGAAAGGAGAGGAGCCTGTCGGGAGGTCAGGGGAGCGCGACACTGTGTACGCGCCTGAGGCCTTTGGCGCCACCTGCTGGGTGAAACCGGAAGAGTCGGCCGGGTTGTGAGGTCGCGCGTGGGGGTACGGTTCTGGGGAGGGCCTCTGTGGGAACCACACTGGAGACTCCGCCACGGGACTCTGGGCGGGTGAGGACCACACCTTACCGGGGCCGTTGTAGCTGTGGATGGTGGAGTCACCCTGGTAGCTGGGCCGTGCCAGACTCTGGCAGAAGGGCACCTGGGAAGTGGCGTTGACAAAATGTAATATCACAGAAATATTGCCATTCATTATTATATATTTTTTTAACATAAGTAAAAACACAAACGTGTGGGAAAATAAATCAAAAGAGATTCATAACATCTCACAACAAGTATTCAACTGACAGTCACATTGGACTGGGACAACAGCAGTACGTCCAAGCTGCCGAGGAGGCATTCTTTTTGGCCACTCATGTTTACGCTTTGGTCTCTGTTGTGTCGTTGTCTACTTCAGCCACACATCTTACTTTTCAGTCTAAAGGCCCTTTCAAACAGGACGCGACATTGGCTGCGCTCGCCGCTGAGTTGAGCGCAGATTTCTACAGGTCCTTCACACAGGACTCCACTGCGCTCGCACTGTCTCTCGGCAACGAAGAGGCTACACTACTGGAGTTTGAAGAACAGACTCTCGCTAGCTAATGGCCTTGCTTGACAATGGAAATATATTTCTCCAGCGTTAGATATTAATATCCCGAATTCGAATGTAACAAACAGTTACCGCCGCTGCGTGGGAATGAATGGGTTTCAGAGCGCAGCGGTGCCGGTGTCGCATTCTGTCTGAAAGGGCCTTAAATCGAACACGAAGCCAAAAAATAAACAAACTGAATATTGCATATATTCTGCAACATTTTGGATGCGTGACGTGTTATTTACAATAACGATATCAAGTCAATATATCTTGCACCCATACGTGGGAAGTTGCAGCGCCGTTCTCCCCCGTGGGGGCGCTGTGGGATTTGGACATGTGGGCGTGGACGGGGTCAAGGTCCAGCATCAGCATGTTGAGGGTCTCGATGGAGTGCTCGATGTCGCTCTGCGACGCCGCCGCCGTGGGGAAGTGGGGCAGGCTGTGTGTGGTCTGCAGCGGGGGTCCGAAGGGGTCGTCCGGGAGGCTGTGCTGGTGCCAGGTGCTCAGCCCTCGCTGGACCGCCTCTCGGCTGCTGGTGCTCCTCTCGGGGGCCTGGGGCATGGTGGGGTTGGCTCCGTCAGAGGACTGCGCTCGGTATGCCCCGTCGCCGTTCGGGTAGTTTCCGCTTGCGACTGCAGCGCTGTTCACAGGCATGTCGTGGCCAAGTGACTCCACTAGGGCGGCGCTCTCTAGGTAAGGCCTGCGGCGACCGTCTGCGGGCTCGTAGAGGTCTCCCGCCGTGGCTTGGCCCTCCAGGGATGATAGCGTCCCAAGGCTGTCCGCGCTGTTGCCCTCCTGGCTATTGGGCAGCTCGTCGTCCAAGATGTCCGTCTCCCGCTGCGCTCCGGGCGTGGGGGCGGCGAGCCGCGACTGGCCCCCGTTGACGTGCACCTGCGCTGGCACCAAGTGGCGCACGCCTCCCCCGGGGCTGGTGGACGTGGCCGGGTAGGGCCGCCGCTGGTGCCCCGGAGCCTCGAGGCCGCTCAGGAGCTGCTCCAGATCACGCTTCTCCTGCGGGCTGAGTGGGGCGGCGGCGGGCGGTGCCCCCGCGTGATGGCTGTGGCTCACTGCGCCCGCGTTCTGCTCATCGGTGCGGTCGGTCTTGACGGACGCGGTGGAGTTGCCCGAGTCGCTGCTCACCGACAGGGTGTGGTCGACGGCCGGCAGGGAGGCTTGGCCCGCGGCGGGAAGGCTCTGCTCGGGGCCGCGGAGTGGACGTCCGGGGTCTTGGCCCTGGCCGCTAGTCAAGGGGCTCTCGCGGACCGGCAGGCCGTTGATGGTGACCACTTCCTCCTGGGAGTCTTTCTTGCGAACGCGGGCGTATAGACTGCCATCTAGTGGCCCCTGGGTGTGTGCAACGTCTGGAGAACACAGAATTTGGACAGTGTTACCAATGCAGCATGTTCATACAGTTCAATAACGGCTAACTCTGTTACTGTGGAACAATATAAACAAGTTCTACTTCCAACTGCAAATTAAAACAAGAATAAAGGATTGCAATTGAAATAAGATGGGCCACACTCAGATCTTCTGCCGCCACCTCACAGCCTCTCGTTAATGGCACTGTAGCGCCACATCTCCTGGTATCCCAGTCACCAGCAATACGACCATCTCCTAAGCAATATTAATAGCCTGTTTGCAAGGGCTCTATGTCACGTTGCGTCAGGACAGACCCATGTGGGTTGCGGTGGGTGGGTGGGTAGGTGGGAGTTGCCTTTTTTCCCAAGACTGTGGAAGAACAGCTGGTCCTTCTGTGCCAAAAGAAAGAATGCTAGCAGTCTGCCAAACCAGCCCAGAGCCCATACGGGCCCGGGCCTTGGACGGGACAGGTTTTAAAACCTCAAACCTCTGCAGCCGTGTCAGGGAATGTGGGCATACATGTAGCACACTGCTTAATGTTAGGTCCACTGGAGACAGAGGGATTCTTATGCAGTGGACCACAGAGCAAGGCAAACGAATCTCGATAAGCAATGGTTTTTGAATTCTCTTCACTGTCAGAAAATAGTTTCCATTCCAACATTAAATCTTCAAAAAAAAGATGGAAAACATTTAAAGAATAAAAGTGATATAATATTACTGTATACTGTGTCAAAGTCAGAAATGCAAAAGTTTGATTAATTAATATAATAAACCCAAAAAATATTTAAACTACTATGGAAGGGCATTTTTTTTATTCCACAATGTGCAACAACCACAGTTTCAATGCTTACTGATGGAGCTCGAAGCTAACATGACAATATAACATTTCACATATCAAATACACTTGGAAGGGGATCCACAGTGTACTGCATACAGGACCAGGGGTGGCTCATATGTGGGGTGTTCCAAATACAGCCACACCCAGAGACAGATGGAAGGTCATTCCAGACCCAGCTATTTCAGAAGCCCCTGTCAACATCAACAACCCACAGCAACAGCCAGAAAGAAAACTAGGTAAGGAATTGGTCAACATGATTGCTTTAGTTTAAATATAATGTATTAATTGGTGTCTGACCTATACCTATATTTAAAACACACAGTATATTTATTTCACAATCAAATGTATAGACTTTCATAAACAAAAAACCAAGGTTGTTAAACCTTACATGTTTTAAGTTAAACAGATTGGCAACACAGATGTAACTCCATTACTAACAGTATCTCATATTACATGAGAACAGGTGTTTTTTCAACAGGTAAGTGTTTCATTATGAGCTGAAATTCCTTCGAATACCATTTGAAACCTTAAGCAAATCGAAATGTCATAAACGATGAACACTCATATGACACAAATGAATGTCACCGCCGTGACAAATCGCCTGCCTCATACCTGACACATGACATTAATAATTCCAGAAATTTCCCCACAATTCCAAACAAGCGGTGCTCTGTAATCCACATCCAACCGTGGAGTCCGGTACGCAAGCTAGCGGGCAGTGCCTCGAAACTATCTGCTTAATGTGCGTCTCTTCGCTGAACCATGCTCTCAATCACCCGACACGTGCTGCTCCAGCCTGCCTGACAAGGGGGGCTGAACCATTCCTGGCGGTCGGGAAGAAGGGGAAGGAGAGGGTCTCTGGGTGAGCTGGCACTGTGGAATCTATGGGCTGTTTCCTGGCAGTGTGGGATTGACACCGCTGCCCGCCCGCCACTTTATTGCCAAACGCTTGCATTGTTTTAAGTACAGTAAACTACAGCTCCCATGCAGACCGCTGGTAGTGACGTTAGTCAGGAGATACCCTGGATCGGGCATCTCTCAAAAACACACACACACACACACACACATACACACACGCACACACACACACACACACACACACACACACTTTCCTTTCTCCCAGGGGTTATTTCCCTTTCTATTCCACTCTCATTCTCAGACCCACCTAGGTAACTCATACTTAGAGACACTGGCCAGGCAAAGCCTACTTATAGAAGAGAATGCTCTTGTTCTTGCTCATAGATGAGCTAGCATGTACACGTCTAAATATTTCAAATGAAATAAAACTAAACAAAGCCTACACTTTTGTTAAATGGTCAGCTACTGGCTTTCAGACGGGGACAACTCTGGTGAGAGAAATCTAGAAAATAATTTGAGTCCCAACCACAATTATACTGTATGATGATATAAGATTTAACAATTAAATCAATAGACAAGATAAAATTATGTTATGGATTGTATTATTGTGATTACATTATCATTATATAGAATAGAATAGAATAGAATACAACTTTATTAATCCCCCTTAGGAGCAATTCATCCTCTGCATTTAACCCATCCC
>JAODLL010001516.1:0-13079 GCA_026546735.1 Forbesichthys agassizii
AACCCCGAAGACATTGACAGAACGAGCCTACACACCAACATACCCCAGACCCCCAAGGATGTGGCACCAGGAGCGCAAATGTCCTCCCTAGCTCAATGGCTTTTCAACACAACTAGGTGGAAGTGCTGTAGGTAAGACAGTGAAGAATTAGGAGCAATGGTGAGGAATAGAGAGAAATACAGGCCACTCAGCACTGTGGAAGGGGGATGTTTTTGTCTCACTGGTTCAAACACCAAGGGGAACTCATTCCAGTGACATTGGTTGGCATGGTAGCACACTGTCATTAATAGATCCAATACACGCATGAATGTCCATTAAAATGTTAATACAAATACATGCTGTCGTGTAGACAGATGGTTATTAATATCCATTTGTCTCATGTCATCCCTCAGGCAGTATCCAGGCAGGATGTGCAAACCACAGAGCAGTTTGATTTGTGCATGCGCAGCACAGGAACAGAATGACGAGGATGCATCCAGCTCCTTAGGGTAGGCCTCTCAGTCCTATGTTGTTATTCTTCAGTAAAAAAGCCACTGCCAAAGAAAATTTTAAAAGTGTGATCCTTCAGTTTGACTTCGCCGCAAGAATTTAGATCTAGGAAATCCTTTGCGACTGAGTCAGCGTAACAACTGAACGGACCAATCTGCGGCGTCCCGACGGCTACGGGCAAGGCTTAGGTGTGACGACAGCACAAGCACCTTGAAAACAATTACTTATTTATTTTTTAAAGTGCCATACACTTTTCAAACTGTTTTGATGGACGGCTCCCCAGATGGACTTGTGACTAACAAGTCCATCTGGGGTGTCAGGTCGTGTGTGTGCGTGCACGACAGAGGAGGGGGGAAGGGGGTAGCGTTACGTGTAAAAACAGATTCATGTGACATGCATAAAAATAATGGCTCGATTAATATTAAACTGGATACATTTTAAATACCAGTGGGATAACTACACATCACTGTATGTAGCCATTATAAAATGCATCCATCACCTTGTAGTGTGCATGCCTCTCATGTCAGCAATTACTATTAAAGATGGCAGATTCATGTCTAAATGCTTGGCCATCTTGGCTTTTATCCAGACATATTGGTCATTGTACAGCAGTCACTAAACCCTCAGAATTAAATTTCACACAATCAGAGCTTCCCCATGTCCAATGGGCTTTTCAATCCAATCCTATTTTCTTCCTTTCTCTCCTAATTGCTTAAATTCTCATTTATCATAAAGCAGACTGATCCAGTTAGCAGTGGCAGAAGCTGAGGGGTTATGTTAGAGCTATGATAAGGTCAAACCATTAACATTGTATCCAAGTAGAGAAATATTTTTAAATACATTTTCACAAAACAAAAATGTATTTTGAATTTGTGAAAATAGTCACTTTTAATATTATAGCTAAAGTATTTATTTTAAATGAATATACATACATTAAAATAAATATAGATATTAATATAGGTTTTGTCAAGTATGCGTCAAGAAAATATTTAAGGTTTCACCACCAGAGGGAGACATCTTCTATTTTAGGTATTACTGATTTTGAGCAGAAAACATGTATACTGTGGAATGTGACTGAACATTTGGCACAAAGCTCCGACTTTCACACACATTATCAAGTGTAATTGCAAGCAACCGCCCATTACTCACTTAAAGATTGTGTATTTGTACAGTGGTATATTGCATTAATTTCACCCATTTCAAAATAGCAGTGTTTTATTAGGGAAAAAACAAAAACAAAATCTCACAAAGAACTATAAATATAGCAGAGTGGACATACAACAAACATACACAGACAGAGAGAGAGAGAGAGAGAGAGAGAGAGAGAGCAAGAGAGAACCATGTGACATGACTGAATCCACACTTTTCAGTTGAAATATTAAATAAACATGTTTGGATACAAACACAAGGGGCCCTGTGGCTTGGAGACAGCAATGTTCAGAGGAGGAATCAATTACTCTTTGTTTGAGAGCTTCTGTGTTTCCAGGTTCAGAACATTATGATGCCACCGGCCAACATCAAAGACACGCGGTTGACCAATGTAAAGATGGCTTTTATTAGTGTGATTCCTCTGCTGTGAATGGCAAAGACGGCAAAAGAAAAGCCTTTGTGACATCTGATAGGACGCAGAAGCATATAGACAGAATGAGTCAGTAACTGCGGTAAATGGACTGCATTTATATAGCGCTTTTCTACAGTTTTTTACACACACACATTCATACACCGATGGCGATTGCTGTCATGCAAGGTGCGGATTAGGCATCTTGAACCCACGACCTTTCGGATGGGAGCCCAACCCCCAGACCATCCTGCCCCCATAGAGACACACAATGGCAGCCTATACAACTTCCAGGGTGGCACAATATGAATGTACAGTCAGCAAGGATCTGTTTCCGATTGCACATTAGAGGATAAAAGCTTGCATAACCTAACCAACTATGTTTACATGCACACAATATTACGGGTCATTGCCCATATCCAAAAAAAGACAAACGTCAAAATGCTGTGCCTGTACATGCACAACAAACCACATGTCTCCCACACATCAACACTAAGAGAAAGGCCTCATTGGAAATTAAAATATGCTGTTAAGATACATTTCAATTTGGGAAATTCCCATACTCCTGAATGTGCAGGAACTCTGAATGACTCGAGTAGGAAGAACGAAAATTCAGAAAATGTTTTATTTGTATTTTGACAGCAAGCCCAGTCAAACACAGGTCAAAGAGACACAGGTCAACCGCAACAAACAAACTCCAAGAGCAGTGCAAGCAATATATATAATATCACCTCACTGAACCAAAGGAGTAGAGAGGAACATAGGCCACTCGGCAGGAGTGGTAGTTTGAAAAACTATGTATGGGTTTTAACATAGTTTGTGTAACCTTGGTCTCAAGCAATAGGGCAACGATGCCCCCCCCCCCCCTCCCTAATAATAAATGAATTGAATACATAATTCAGTGCATCCTAAATAGTGTTATAACAATCATGTTACACGCATGCAATAGTATTTATCCCATGCAACAACAACACAACACATTTGTGGCAGGGAATGTGACAGATCCATGGTTCTTCCTCAATGCAGCAAGTGTCAAATGCAGCAGCTAAAACGAACAAGCATGTCTCCTGGCTATGTATTTACAACAACAGCTTGCAACAACATTGTATTTTTCTGGCTATTCCAAAGTTATCGCATGTTACATCAGTGGTAGGGGATTGCTATTTCAATAGTAATATAAATAGCATTTAATTTTGTTTCAAATTAAATCATGGTGTTTCTTGCAGAACCCGTTACTATCACAATCACTGCAATCACATTAATACGTTAGCAATATTATTATACATTTGTTAGTTATGACCATTTTAAACCATGGTCCCACTTTCCTGGACAGCAAAACAGCGTGGGTGTGGGTGTTTGTGTGCACGTTTACAAACCCGTTTGTAATTTTATTACATCATTTGTTAAACAACAAAGAACATTTAGTTTAGCAGCATTCAATAACATAATAAAAATAGAAAAGAAAAGCGTAATATAAGGAGCCGTTATCACCTAGTCTCACTGCTGTTCAGTAGCTCTTAATATCGCCTGGGCTTGCGCTGCAGAACCCGTTATACCTTTGATGGAAGCCAAACTACCGTGAAAAGCCATTCAGAAATCAGATTACATCACGAAAAGGAACAGGGTGATAGAAGCAAAAAAAAAACAAGGCTTTACCTAGGCACGTGCCCAAACACACACACACACACAGACAGCCTGGCTGACAACCTTGATTTAGCAGGAGACTGGAGCCAGTAGTGTGTACAAATGCCCCCTGTTTAGAAGGGCGGGCAATGTTAATTACCCTAACTGTGTGATTGAGTGAGCTCAGTTCCCCTGCCTGCCCAAATTCACTATACAACTAAGTTCACTAAGGTTGACTGTGTACTTTTGTCGTTTGTGCACGTGTGTGTGTGCGCACGTGCACGCATACACGTGTATCTTATCAGACAGTGTGTTGAAGATTAGACCAGCGGTTGCACAACAGACATGATTGGATTCTACTCTGACCACAGCTACAGAAAGGAAAGAGAATATGAGATCCTTTCTCTATGTCCGTTTCAAGAAATCGAGCATTGTTCGAAACCACCAGTTGTCAGTGACATTGTAAAGTGTGTTTGTGTCATTTGTCAGGTTTGGTGGAGGCAGCAACTGATTTATTTGCTGATGTTTAAGGTGGAGTCAGCTATTGTACGCTTCCTTTTTTTGTTGTTGTCAAATTCAGAGACTCGCCTCTCGGCCCACTAGTTGCCTGACCGTTCTGTGAGCAAATATATATGCAGACCTGGCTATGTAAATAGCAACATAATCAAAGTGATGCTGACTGCCCCGCACAACAATATAAACAAATATTTAATACCAAAGTTAGATTCAACCACAAAGGTTTAAGTAGAAGAGTATAAAGATTAGGAAAAATAAATGTTCAATCTATTTGCCTGCATGTGTGCTGAGATTGCATCAACCCTACTGAGTCCTCCTCCATAAACAGTTAAGAAAACAAATATGTTTTTGCAACTGAAAATGTGGGTCACTAATAAATCATACACCCACTTTGACTTTGTAAAATGCCTCTTCTCCTCTCTCTGGGTAACTTCTGTCGTTTTCCCCCTCTTGCTCCTTGCCTCTGTCCTCCAAAAGACTTAAGTCAATATTTGAGGATCTGTTGGAGTTTTCAAACACTTCGAAAAAGCTCACAGCTCCACTGTGAACATAGCTTTCAATATGCAGTTCAGGAAGAGGAGAGAGGGTCAAATGAGTGAGCCACAAGTGCTCCTTGTGTGTACACATGTGTGCTCACATGTAAAAACTGGATAACTTGTAAATACTTGGAATCTACACACACAAAAACACTTTAAACACACACCTACATATCACACAGAGAAACAGACAGAAAGAGCTGCCAGAGTCAAATAATAATATAAGAATAAGCCTTTCATTAGCTTTCAAAGGTACCTCTGTGTGAGTGTTTCCTTTAAGACGGCCCTCATGGGGCCATTACATGCAAGGCACCGGTGGATAAGACAAGAGGCCTGTGATAAATTGGAATAACCCTTGAACTGCAGAGTCTAAATAGTCAGTTAAGCTAATGTAAGGCCCAAATGTGGCAAATTGTGTAATCTCTTTCTGTTGATGGACCAACATAATAGGAGGTGAGCTTGTCGATGAAAACATTTGATAACAAAACAGATGTAATAATGTACAACTCATGCAATTCCACAAATGTCAATGTAAACACAGACTGAAGAATAAGCGTTGGGAAGGTAAAATAAAGGACATGTTTTACTAATCAAACATTTTCCGTTTTAGGTGGGGTTAGCAATTCTAATCGATCCACTTTTGCTCAAATGTGTCTCCTCGCAGCCCCACTAGCTGTTGGTTCTGTACATAAAAATATGGTGTTTCTACACAACTGTGGCTCTGTAAAAAGACAAAGTTGTGACTGAGCCACACAAAACTATCCCAGACTTAATGTGTGGGACAGAGCTTCTGAGAGAGCACCCTCCAGCACTGAGTCTTTGAATTGATGTTGAGTTAATTTCAACAATCTTTACCCAACATTGCATATTCCACCTTTAACACGAGAAATAATTACTACACAGCTCTAGCTCCGTAAATAGGAACATAAACATAAAGCAGCGAACACCGCTCACAACTACTATGCTGCTTGGCTTCGCAATGGGCAAAGCTTTTGTTTTGAGCTCGAAGTTAGCCATCTTTTTTGAGAATGACTAACCCTGCCTTTAATTAAAGAGCAGGTAGGAGCTAAACACTCAACCCCCATAAACTGACCTGGCAGCAGGATTTCTGTGCTTTAAATAACTATGGGAAAAAGAGAAGCTCATTAAGTAAATGCATTAGTCTTGCTATATTTAACTGAAATTACACAGATTTTTCACATAAAAAAACGGATCAATTTAGTATAGTTTAATTTATTTTAAAATACACCCCAGTTAAATGTTGCACGTTTAAATGATCTCCTTTATTATTGGTCTAAGACATTTAATTTGTTTTATTTAATTTTGAAAAACGTCTCATTCACAGTGACACTGTAATTCAAATTCAAAGAGGCAGTTAACTACACTGTCCTTATGTGTAACTGTATCTGTTAAGAAACAAAAGGGTGTAAATGTGTCTCATTTAGGGGAGTGCTACTGTAGTATCTAGAGAATGGCCTTGAGACAATAGCCAGGAGAAACACATTTCCATTTCAAAACAGGCACAGAGACTAACAGTAAGTAAAGTGCTGACAAGTGTGGATATTTTGAGGGCATCTCAATGCAGGGTTATGTATGTGTGTGTGTCTCTGTCTGTCGTCTGTGTGTGTCTCTGTCGTCTGTGTGTGTGTGTGTGTGTGTGTGTGTGTGTGTGTGTGTGTGTGTGTGTGTGTAAATGTGCTTAAGAATGAGAGAAATGTGTTTTAAAGTGAGATAGCGTGGCAAAAATATAAATTAATAAATAATTAAAAGATTTGCAACCAATTTGCTTTAAAATCTAGATCAGTTGTTTATTAATAAAAATTGTTATGTACATGGCATGATGGCATAATGTACAGTCATTGGCTGCTACCCTTTTTACAGAGTAAAGCGGTAAAACAAATGCAATATAATATTTACTATTTTGTTGACAAAACAATATATAAAATATACCAACAAAAGTAAAACGGAGAAGATCCTGTTTGTTTGGGGGAATTGCCACAGAATTCAAGTAACAGTAAGGCAGGAAGCACTTTGCAACATTAGCTAATATTGAGGAGAGACAAATAAGCAGTGTTGTTGTGGACCAACTGGATACACTGTGTCACCGCTTCAGTGTGAACAGCTAGGTTATTGCAGGGTATGGACTCCAAATAATCCTACTTCTCACTAAATCCTTCTCCACCAACTTCAAACACTGGGGCGAGACTTTCAATAGAGTCTGGCACCCTCCCAACTTTCTCTCTGTCAGCTTCTGTTTCTTTTCCATTTTTTGCTCTCTGTCCTTCCCTAGATCAACTGTCCAGCCCTGAATCACAAAGCTAAGCCCTATGCTGTGGGAATCTCGAAGAGGCCCCTGCTCTGGTTTGCACATGCGCGCGCGCGCACACACATACACACACACACACACACACACACACTCATCTTGTAAAAAGTGACAAAAGAGGCACTGCTGTAGACCTGGCGGACAAAGACTACAAAATGTTCAAACAAAGACCAGCAATCAGGTAAGAATTGCACTGGAAACCATCTGAGACATTTATATGAACAGTTGAATCTACCATAGTATACATCATCTCACATGCTACTGGCTTAACCTCATTGATTGGCCTGTAAAAGACCAAACAGAAAGCCGGCTATGTTAATAGTAACCCAAACAAAGGCCTCCATGTGTTCTTCAAATCTCACAACCCGGCTGACCTTAGGGATGCTACGTCTGTAGCGACCTTCAAAACCACACTTTGTACTCAAGCATTTGACCAGCCCGTTACAGTACACTGTGTCAGAGGCCTCGCTTACAGTGTAGTTTTCACACAAACCCACTGACACGCTACTGTTCTTCTATTTGACCGTCAAGTGGGAGATGTTGCTATGGCGCTGCTGGACATGGACAACAGTGGCTGGCTCCTTCTGTCACCACATGCAATTGCATGGGCCATGTTGGTCACTCAAAAACAATGTTTTTTTTCCGCCACCCAACAAATTGTATATGAGAGCCATACTTTTTCTTACAGTCACGGGGATCACAAGAATAACATTTCTAGTAATACCATGGTGATGAGTATTTTCTTTCATTCGTTGCAGCTGTTTACATTCAGTAATAAAAAAACTATAACACATGTTATCCCATGTCATTTCTAAAGTGGCAATTGTGGTATTTGCCAACTGGTAAAGCTTTTTCATTTGGCCAATATAAGAAATCACATAGCAGCTAAAATGCAAGACAGAGTGGTGTATTCTGAAAAAACAAGAACAGCCAAAATATACGATATGAATCTAAATGGCCACATACTTTCCTTGACTGAGGCAAGCCACCAATCTGTGTCCAATACAGAAACTTGACGGAAAAAAAGCTACTGCCGTGACACAGTGGTACTCAGCATTTGTTAAATATTCCTCTATTCATGGTAAAATACTGTTCAGAACCCATCGTCTGGTTATCATGAAGATGTAATTAGGTGAGTCTTAAGGCATATTAGTGTGTGAGAGTGGGGTAAAAAATATATCAACTTGGTCTTGGCATATGCCCACTGAGTAGATGTGGGGAGTTGTGCTGATGTAACAAATAAATACAAACCCCACCATTTTAATATGATTAAAATATAAGTAAACCTTCTCATCTGGTTTGTTTAATAAATAGAGAATTGACAAAAAGCAGCCTAATTTCTTGCTACTTCATGCTCATTGAGGCTGGGATGGGAAAGTAATAATGAACTCCTCCATTATGATTCATTCATCATTAAGAAGTCAAAAGGGCATTTATGGCTCAGCATAAAACATGGTTGAACTTTGACTCAAGGCCAGCAGCTAATTGCTTCAACAATGGCTTCAATGGGTTCTAATTGCTTTGCAAAAGGAAATTATGCATACTCACTACACACTACTTTGACTGTACCGTTCGTTGCAAAGACTGACACTGACAACAACTTCATTAAAAGGACATTTACATACTATTACAAGCACTACCTTTCTACAAGGAAGGATCTACAATATTGTTACTGCCTCTTTTTCCACTAATGTAGAGGTACAGCCAAATATTGCACTTTATTTAAAAAGGTTTTCACTCCAAACCTGCACACACTCCTCCACAGACATAAGTATGGGAAGCACAGAGAGATAGACAGAACTGGCCTTTTCCTGGACCTTGGGAAAGAATACACAATTGTTGTGCTGCTTTCAGTGCAGGTTCTTTTATATTTATATATATAGTCATCCATCCCACGTGTCTTCCATGGGCACAAATGTTTAATTATTGTGACTAAATTGTTGTTTACTTCCTCTTGTAGAAGATGGTCAAAAGACTACATACATGTTAGACAGTAACATTGCAAATATAAAAGAAAGAAAGAACAATACTTAGCATGTTTGACTTCCTATGGTCACAATACCAAAGTGTAGGAGAGTAACCAACTAAAGACAGCATGTAGCCCGACAGGAGGCGCTTAGCTTGTGATTGACTGGCAGCCTGCACTCTAATTTGACAGACAACAGGGAGCACATGTATGTATTAACAGCCACAGACAGGACAGAGGATCACTTAAAAGCAGCAGGCTAATGTGGCCATTTGTTGTTTTCAAGGCCTTCAATTAAGCATCCACTGTAGGAGGTACTGACACTGGAGAGAAAATTACAGCCTCAAACAATCTGGAGACACTGGGAAATAAGCCCATAAAAGGTTTTTCAAAGTTCAAGAATACCAGTGGGACGTGGTATCCATGTTTGGTTTGGATCTTGGATCTGGCAATACCAATAAAGACAGTGTTAGTTATTTGCTTGCTTAGAGCTCAAATCCAAAAAGTATCCCTCTCACGCTCACACATATTGAAACTCATTGTGACGCAAAGTGTAGTATACAGCTTTGTTTTTGTGAGCGTGTTCCTATTAAGAGAGACTGTGCAGAATATCGGGTCATTTTATTTCAACACGCACTGAGAATGGTAAGCTAGCGAAATACCAAAAGACATTTGGTGAATTTGACGAAAAGTGTATTAGCATACAATTAGCTTGCAATTGTATGCTAAAGCTTCCAAACAATGACCCATTTCACTGCTCTCACTGCTGCAGCACTGTGTTACATTTCCATTTATCCTCTTGAAATGAACCTGACAACCATGTTTATTAAGTTATTTCTCAGCACATGAAGGCAAGCAGCTGGGACAATGAAGGAAACTAAAGTTGGTCAAGCCGGTTGCCTCGTCTTGCCTTGTCTTCATTTGTCAGAATGTCTCCCTGTGCATTGTGAGGCTCCAACACTGTGCACACAACGCACAATATTTATCTCACTGGGAAGAGCTTCAGGCGAGTTCTTCTTTCTCTCGCTCAGGTTCTTTCGCCCATGGCAACAAGCTGTGCTATCCCACAACCCCATGGGGCAGGAGTCATACACTGGCCAGGAATTCTATGAATCAGTTAGGTAGATGGCTGTGAAAGTGTCTCTGGGGAGCAGGACGATCACAGTGAGCAGATCTGGACTTATGGCACCAGAGGAATGCAGTCCTTGAAGACAACAGTGATTGGAGGAATGGTCTGGAATGACCGTGTTTAGAAATGACACGTGCAGACGGGCGCTGCACAACACCAGCCTATCTATATGAGAAAATGTTGTGGCTGTGTGTCTGTCAATGTGGATGCATAGACTAGGCTGAAAAAACATATCTAGGTCGGTCACTTTAATCGTGTCTAGCATAACACAAGAAAACATAGCATACATACGGTATGTGCTCAACTGTATACAGAACAGTTGAACCAACAAACTTAAAGTTATCATTACCTTTGCATAGCACATTAAACTGCATATAAAAGCTATTATTGTAACAATAATAGTTGTAGAAGTGCTCATTCCTTTTTTTTATTGTAAAGACTGGTAAAGGCAGGCGTCTTGTTGACCAATAAGAATATATGTTGACAGGGAAGTATGTTTGGTGTGGCAGGAATGCACAATGACAGCAAATTCCACAAATGAACCTGTCTGTAAGTTTTGCTCAGTCTTCAGAGTATTTTCGGGCAACTTCGCTGCTGAACCAAACCAAACCAATGCCATGCCTTTTATGCCAAGCAGGATACACAAAGTGCCTTTGCACAATATTCACAAGAATTAAGTATTTTTAAGTTGATGCACTGTAACTCATCTGAAAGCAAGAATGGTTCCTCAAACCACATTAAAAACACTGTCTTCACAAGGAACCGACTACAAATCATCTGCCTTAAGTGGTAGGGTGATACAACTGCATCTTTATACAGTGAGGTCGTTAAAGAGAAGTGGCTTAATGATATGCTGCTCAGGCTGTACATTTAGATTAGAAGCTCTCTATTCAAAACCCACCCGTTTTAGCTGCTATATGGCAACGCTCAGCAGGTCTGACAGTGTTAGCATACACAAGACCGGAAGGGGACACACAGAGGCAAGTTGTTGCCTGTAGATCACCTGTCAATCAGTGCTAAAGACTATAGAAGAGTCTGAAATATTTTGAGAGAATGAGGCAAAGACCATAAAGAATTTGGACTATGTCTATAAGAACTTATTTCTATGAGACAGTCATATATATATATATATATATATATATATATATATATATATATATATATAGAGAGAGAGAGAGAGAGATAAAAAGCAGGCAAAAGACAAACATGTGACATTAATTTTCTAAAGCCACACAAGCGCAGACATGACACAGGTCATCATCTAGCACTTACATATGAGAAAAGACTGTTACAAAGAAAGTACATTGACACCTACAAGTGGCCTATCAACACAGCCACGATTTCTAATTGTTAAACTATGATGAAATGTCTAGAGAGGGAGGGATGCCCCTGCTCTGAAGTTCACTCTGACATGAAGGCTTCCATCATCCACACAATCACTAACTTCTAAGTTACACCTACACGCACGTAATTATGCAGGCAACCACTGCGCTGATCTTTCATTTCACGTACACCGTGATGTGTAAACGGAGACTAAATACAGCCTTACCTTGAAAAGCAGCCACATTGCGTGAGATAAGAAACTTGAGGCTGGAGCTGGAGGATTGGAGGTAACTCTGAATGTCTCTGCGGGCAGCCACTTGGTAACGCTCCTCCATCTGTTTAGTGCAGCAGGTAAGGTTCCTGGAAATGCACACCTGGAGATCTGACCCTGAGATTCATTGAGGAGAAATCAAATGAACAATGACACATGTGAACAATAAGTGTGTATGTTTACAGTTTTTCAACTCAATCGTGAATTAACGTTGGCTTCCCCAGGTATAGAACAGAACTGAATAGAGACGGCATAATTCATTTGGTGTGCGCACGTTTAGACATGTCTTGGAACACTAACACAGTCAGATCTGAGAGCACATCTGTGCTCAAACGTTATCACTGTCTCAGAGTTGACACTATAGGCACACACATGTAAAAGGTCCAAACTCATAGGGGTACAATGAAAACATCTTTACAAGGAAGGTACAACTCTAAAAAGCCTATTTAGACATGATGAGGCACAAGGCAGAGAACTGTTGCCAAAGACACTATCAGCTCCCTGAGAGACTCGACAGAGCGGGAGAGAGCTGGTGATGGCACATGCTGAGGAATTCAGCTGTTTCAGATAAGACAACATGAAAGCACCCCAGGTCGTGTTCTTGAACTCAAATGCTTCCCAGAGGTATTTCCACTTTAACGCTAAGGCGTGAAACGACTGGCTTGTGTTTTGATCTCAGCCGACTGATACTGGATTTTAACGTCCGGTAGTGCTGTCGATAGTTGGGAATAAATAGTATATTCATACGATACATCTACAGCACATAAAATGGTTCACATAAAAATATAGCTAAAAACGTTCATTTACATCAATGGGCACTGAACAGTTTTAATACCTGTTTATAGTTATGCCCTAAACTGGGTGATGATATTACCTCTTATTGGACAGGTAGGACTAAGTCTTCGTTAATACAAACAATATTACTGTTTTATTATTAGCTAAATCTACCATCATGATAACCATGGCATAAATCATATTTTAATTGTGACTCTATTTTCACATTATCTGCAGGTCTTGGGGTGGATTGGAAATGCATGCCCTTTGGACGTAGCCCATTAATGGCCCTTAATAAAGAACAATTAATAACATGAATAAATATGTTCAGCAAGCATGTTTCCACAGGTACAGTATCTGAAGCACATTGTCATTCAGTTAAACAGTTTACATTATTCTCAAAAAATAACACTGCATATGAATTAGTTTATGTTTGTATTAGTTATTTTAACATATTACAGAGTTTGTGTTGAATGTAATTTCTATGTATTATGCCGGGTAGGGAATGAGTCCTTACCCCAAGTGAAGGAGTTCAAATACCTCGGGGTCTTGTTCGCGAGTGAGGGGACAT
>JAODLL010001517.1:0-13079 GCA_026546735.1 Forbesichthys agassizii
GACGTAGTGCTGATGAAGAGGCTGAGACTAGAGACGGTCTCTTATGTGACGTAGTGCTGATGAAGAGTCTGAGACTAAAGACGGTCTCTTATGTGACGTAGTGCTGATGAAGAGGCTGAGACTGTCTCTTACGTTTTACGTAGTAAATTAACTGTACCTCTCATGACAGGTACGACTTTGTGGAAGTGGAGGACAAATCGGAGACAAGCTCCATAATATGGGGTCGTTGGTGTGGGAAAAAGCCCCCTCCTGGTGTCACCTCCAAAACCAACATCCTGAAAGTCACCTTCAAATCTGATGACTACTTTGTGGCCAAGCCTGGATTTAAAGTTAACTATTCAATGGTGGTGAGTCTCTCTCTCTCTCTCTCTCTCTCTCTCTCTCTGCCCCTTCTTCCCAGTGTGACTTGCAGACACAATCGATCGCTTGTTTATATTCTAGACTTGGTTGACCTATCTCTCAGTCTCGTAAATGTCCCACTTGAAATGTGTCAGTCAATCTGTCAGTCAACGTTCATCTATAGCTCCTCAATCGCGTCGCTTGGAGATCAGTTCACCTCGGTACCCGCCCACGTCGCGTCGCCGGCCTTTCGTGTCGCCCGTCATCGTCTCTCGTCGCTGCGCCACTGATATTCACTTGCAGTGAGTCCTGGGCATCACTCTCACATTACAGCACACACACACAAGTTACAGCACACACACGTGCTCGTGCACACGCACACACACTTACATTACAGCACACACACACACACACAGACGCGTGCACACACACACAAATGATTAAAGTATATCAAAGCAGTTATACTGACACACAAAGATATACAATTTACAGACTCCTGTCTGTGCAGAATTACTTATTTTTTTATTACTTATGATGGATATGGAACACATTGAAACAGCCATGAGCATAATTGAAACCATTGAAGTGTACAGTAGGCTATGTACATCACATCAAAACAGTTAAATATAATTAATGTTAATATTAAAATATTATTGAAACATCTCGATATCCCCTGGTGGCCCCAACAAGATTTCCTGGGGGGTGCCAAACCTCATCATGAGCCACTGAAGATGTCCTCTGGCCCGCGTATGATATGGTACGAGGAGATGATGGGGGGATTGAACATCGAAGACGCTTCCTTGATTTGCCATTGTCACAGCTACAACAAGACGACCAGGGAGACGGGAGGTGGATTTAAATGTCAGCCCTGCTTATTATCACAGAGACAGAGAGAGAGAGAGAGAGAGAGAGAGAGAGAGTATATGTGTGTGTGTGTGTGTGTGGGGGGGGGGGGGGTTTGAACAAGGTACAACAAGTGGGGGTATTTTTGAAAATGTTCCAGATTCCAGATTCTGTGTTGTTGCTCCGGTTAAAATGTACGCTGCATAAATTTCCTCTCTGTGCTATAATAAGAAAAGCTTGTGAACACATGTAAACCTTGTATAACATTAGCATTGTAGTATAAAGACCGAAATCGATCTAGTCGTCAAGGATCCCAAGTATTACGAGTAGGGGTGGACCTTTGGGGTTTTGTAACTGTAATAAAGTGAAGTATGTTTTCTTTTGTTTGATATAAATGATGTCCAGTTTAGACTTAGTGACGGGTCTGACCCTGTCTTTTCCAAGAGTGCCACATTAGATCACTAGTATTCATCTGCTAGCTACACTGTTCTGTGTGCCTGTAAACACAATACGAGCGAGAGAGAGGGAAAGAGGGAGATGGAGAGAGAGAGAGAGGGAAAGAGGGAGAGGGAGAGAGAGAGGGAGACTACTTTTTCAAGCAGTAAAAAATCACCATTACCAAAATGTCAGACTCATCACCTTATTCTCCTCCACATCCACACACACACACACACGCACACACACACACACAATGTTACACTCTGGCCTTGGGGAGCGTGTGAGAGAAAGTGTGTGTGGCTTCATTTAACTGTTCTAATTTGTTCTCTACAGACCTGTCAAACAGATAGTGACGAGAGGAGGGTGGGAGAGAGAGAGAGAGAGAGAGAGAGAGAGAGGTAGGGAAGCAGTGAAAGAAGGGTACAGGTGTCTGAGATCCATCAGCTTGTCAGGATGCATAGAAAGAGAGAGAATGTTACATATAGACAGGAGGCTAACATGGGCCTTGCTGTTAGCCACGTCATGTTAGCCTCAAGCTAATGGCTCTGCTGGATGCTGTAACGATAAACCGTTTTAATAGCTTCAACTTGGGATTTCGGGGTCTGAAATGGTTCTGATTTTACAGCCACAGTACTGTGGAGTGTCTCGCTTCACGAACGGCTGTTCTGTGTCCAGGCTAGGACTCATTTGCATGCCAATACGAATAGCAAGCTATTTCTAGGGTGGTTTTTCCCATGTGTGCCATTTGGCTAGGTTGACTAGGGATACATTTTGTATTCACGTTCCAGGAATTTAGCGGTTCCTAGAACGCCCTCTGAGGTTTCACTAAGTAGTCTTCTTGTGTAATCCGACATATTGGACTTCCCAGACACAACAGAATCATTAACCGTCCATAGAATGCAAGCCAAGCTAAGAAACTGAACGCTCCTTGGTTTTTTATATTGGTTTTCTATAGTCGTACTTACTGAATAAAATAAACAAACAGTCTCATTCAGACAGCAGATACACGTACAGGAGGGGAATATACAGGTACCTGAGTGACTCACGTTCCTCTCTACTCCTCTCAATAGAGCGCTCACAGGCACACCCCACCTCTACCCATTCCCTTAGCCAGCCACATGCGTAATTGTGTTTTCAATGCGGTAGCACCTTATGCCCCTTCCAATGAAGTCTGTGACATTGACAGTTGAGGCTTCTGTAAGCCCCCGTGTTGACTCTACATGGTGTGGAAATTAACTGTGAGTCAGGTACACACAGCATGGAAAGGATCTGTCTTGGTTGATATAGTGGATCAACAAAGCTAAATGGCCTCTGGCTGAGGGCCTGCAGAAAGGAAATGAGCGGGGATTAGTAGAAATACTCTTCTTCCCTTTCGACAGATGATTCCGCTGAGCAACGTATCGGAGCGACACGGGCGCCAGCCATTGTTGGACACAGGCCGATGCTCGGGCATCACTTCTGAGGTTCAGAATTATCCTTGGCCGGTGTACTGTACATATACGCATTGTAGTGACATTGCATTCATTAGCTCCAAGGGGAAGACAAGTCTTTAGTTTCCACATGCCACTGTGTTTATTGTTACGTGGTCCATATGTATTTCAGTGAAAGTGTGGCCTTGCAAGAACATATACGTCAGGTATGCGCGTGTGTGTGTGCGTGCGCGCGCACAAGCAAAGATGCCATTGGTGTGTGCACCAACAGGCTTTAAGGTAAGCTTGATTACAACTATGAAAGCATGTACACACACACGCACACATGCACACAAACACTCATTGTGGTATGGCATGTCTTTGAAGTGGGCAGATTTACTGCTCTACTTTGACCGGAGATGCTGTTTATGACTGTTCAAGAAGATACACTTAGTCGGCTAGGTGTGTGTGTGTGTGCCTTATCACCAGAATGTGCTTTGACTAGAGTCAGGTTAATAAACACACACACACACACACGCACACGCACACACATGCCGTGACCATCTAGAAGTAGTCACCTGAAATTGAAAATTCCGGTGAGGATTTTGTTAAAGTTCCTGACAGACCCTCAGGTACAGACACACACCTGAACGCCCTGGGGTTGTACGTGAATGTGCACATTCACACGCACGAACACACACACAAACACACACACACACTGGGCATCAGATAACAGTTTGCAAATAAGAACAAAAAAAAACATATATTAATGACAAAAATTGAAATGAATAAATTAATATTTAAAACTTGATGAACAGCCTATCGTCTTCTGCAACTGAGCCCATTTCAGTTTAATTGGCTGATAGATGTTTTTATTTATTGATTGGATAGTTCCAAAGATGAAAGGTTGTTTGATTGTATGATCAATTATTAATTAATCCATATTGTTATTAATTCTCTCTCCTGCAGGACAATGCTCCACCAACACCCTCCAAAACAAACTGGGAGCCAGTCACCTCACCTCTGCTGGTGAGTCTCTAAAGCGACCCCCGCATACTCAAGAGTAATGATAATGATCAATCACTTAAAGCAAATGTAGAGCTACAATTACATCGATAATTTGACTCTCATTTGCTATAGACAACTTCTATTTGCACATTTATGCATGATAATGCAAACATTTTTTTTACTTTTTATCTGTGCTGGATACATGCCAAATCTAGCAGAATGATGCATTCTTATTCCAAACTTGTACATGTAAATGTACGTTTTAATTACTTTTATCTGGTTTTATTGAGTGATTAGTTATCACGTTACAAGCCCCGTTCCCACGCCCTTGGGGACAAATGAAGCAGATGTGTTATGTCTTCCAGGGAGATATCCCTCCATCTTCTCATCAGCCCTTTGCTGGCTGGATATATGCACAAACCAGGGAATGGTGTTGGCAATAACTGATTTTCACAACCAACAGTGAACAGTGCAGAGTCTATTACTGTAATTACAGTGTACATCTGCAAGTATACAGTATACATCATGCATGTGCAGTATAGAGTGGAGCTGTGGTGCATGTGGTAACTCCCCTTAGTGCCTTGGGAGACTGGGGTTTGAATCCAGCCCACAGCCATTTTCCAAATCCTTCCCTATAGCTCGCTCTCCCTTTCAATGTCCTGTCTCGCTACTTTCCTATGAAAAAAGTAATAGAAATACAAAAGATCAAACCATTTTTAAATCTATGTACAGTGTGTGTATGAGTATATAATACTGTATTACATTTATATATAGTGAGTTTTTTTGAATACATATACAGTATTTAATATGAATGAGTTCTACAGTAAGATGACATTGAAGAGTGACATCACAAAGCTCATCACAAAGCTATGCTTTCATAAGCACATGTAATCACCATAAAATGCACGTTTAAGGACAATATGTCCCGCTAACATATGTAATCATAATTTGCATCTACTGAGCTGTGTGAAAAACCCATGCTTTTCTGCATGAAGGGATGGTATGCGTGTGTGTGTGTGTGTGTGTGCGCGCGCGCGCGCGCGTGCGCGCGTGTGCGTGTGTGTCTGCCAGTACATTCATAACCACGAGATTGATCACCTTTTCTATCTCACTATCCATCTGTTCCTTTCATTTGTGGGGATAAAATGTCCCTACAAGCATAACTTTTTTGCTTTACGCGTCCGCTCGCATGTGGAATGAGTGTTGCCGTGATTTATGCTCACGCTGACAAGCGCTTCACATCGCAGCTGTGCGAGCGTATGCCGCGCGATAGCTCGCACCCAGACGGGCCCTCCCGACTACTGCCTCCCTCATGTTTAAGGAAATGTTTTTATGAGAGTTCAATCATTCATTTTCTGCGGAACAAGTCTTTTACGCAATGTGATTGACAGCTGCCACTGTGTGTCTTACGTCACTTTATTAAGTACTGCATGTACATGTATGTCCGTATAAGTATGGACTGTATGTAGTACTTCATGTAACCCTAACCTTGAAATATGAGCATTTGCGATAACTGTATTTAATTTCTTATTTTACATACTTTCTAGACATTTGTACAAATAAATGTATTGCCAGAACTCTCTGTAAGCACACTGTCTAAATATGCAGGTTAATACACTACAAAAAATCTAAATCTTACCAAGTATATTTGTCAAATTTATAGTAAAAATATCTAACTACACTTAATATAAGACTCAATTACCTAACAAGAGCCTTTCTATTCAGATATAATGTATTATTTCAAGAAATCTTACAAGCAGATTTTCACTTGTTCCATTGGCAGATTTATTTACTTATTATGAGCAAATATGACCTTGTATTCATATTTTTATGTAACTTATTTTTGAAAAGCAATTTTTTGCAGTGTACCCCCAAATACAAACATCTCATAGGTTAGAAATCATTGCCTGCGTGTGACGTTAATGTTTAATAACAGCCTGTAAAATGCCCTTTGAAATATGTCACTCTTTTCAGACCATGGCTAATGTGTGAAAGTTTCATAAAACACCTAGGAATGCCGCGCTTGTGTTGTTGCCATGGCAACATGTGGTGGAAGCACTTACCATTTGAGAATGTCATAATGCGTTGAAAGCCCAAGAACGTGTGGGCTCACGCTGTCACAGGTCACACAGATTAGGCCAGATTCATTTCTCAGCGACATGCCTGTGATTGAAATGTTCCATCAAAGGATAAAATAAAGTAAAATAAAGTCAATGTCCGTGAATTAATCATGACTCATTTTCAACGTTGGGCTTTTGTCACGTCTTTAGAGCGGCACTGAAACACTTACAAACGAACACTGAAGTGTGATGCCAAGATCCTTTACAGAGGAATGTCTTAGATTCAGGCCCATTTTCATAAGTTTTAGGAATATATATATATACAGTATATATACAGTATATATACTGTACATAACACAAAAACCCAAACTAACATACACTAACAGTATATGTGGAGCGTGTTGCATGCTAGCCAAACTGAGCCACAAACCAAACAACTAATGGCATGTGTGGTGCCAGGAGGGTCACAGAGAAAAGTGTGCTAGGAGCACACTTTTAAAGCCTGGCCAGGTGATGCCAATTAAGCTAATTAAGTTCCTCCAGCCTAAAGCAGGGCAGGGATGTTGCAATATATACTGTACATACACACATACTGTATATACACACACACACACACACACACATTTTTATATATATATATATATATATAGTATATATATATGCAATATAGTATTGCATTTAAGTTAAGCTTCTGGCGCAAAGTACATGATAAGAAAATTAAACTTTGCAGTGATTACAAAAAACTTTGGTTCTATCAATTCTGCCATTTGGAGGAGATTTAAAATGAAAATGTCCATGTAAAAGCTATTTCTCTATATTTCTGTTCCCGCCAGTTTTGTCTCTGTTTCGGCTCATGTGAGCGCAACATCCCACCCTTCCTGTAACCCATGGTCTGTATTTAGGGTATTCACAGCCAGTGAGCAAGGCAGACTTTCAAAATCTATATTTTTTAAAATCTTTGAATTCATGCGTTCTCCTGATAATGTGTTAACTTGCCCAGCCCTAATATATATATATATATATATATATATATATATATACTGTATAAATATAGATGCTGTAGATAGGTAGGTATTTACAAGCGTGTTGCTATGTGACGAGCATTACAGGTATGATGTCAGGGGTTCTAATCTGCCAACTAGTCCGAGTGGATGGTCAACCTTGTGTTGACTTGACTTGTGACCCCTTCTTCCCACCGCGCCCCCAGAACCTCACATCCACGGTCAAGGTGTCCACGGTCTCCACCGCGGTGCCGCTCTCCGTGGAGGGCCTGGACCGCACCATCGCCTCCTTCAACACGGTGGAGCAGCTCTTGCGGAGCCTGAACCCAGACACCTGGAGGCAGGACCTGGACAGCATCTTCACCCAGACACGGCTCCACTACAAGGCCAGAGCCTATCACCTGGCCAGCAGACACAACAAGGGTGAGGCCCACCACACCTAGGTGGTCTAGATGTGTAGAGGTGGTGGGGTCTAGAGGTGGTGGGGTCTAGAGGTGGTGGGGTCTAGAGGTGTAGAGGTCTAGGGGTAGTAGGGTCTAGAGGTGTAGAGGTGTAGAGGTGTAAAGGTCTAGGGGTCTATGGGTCTAAGGGTCCAGAGGTGTAAAGGGCTCAAGATGTTGGTGAAAATTATTATTATTAAATGTGGGGAAATCCTATTTTAGCTAGAGACAGCCACAGAATATATTGATTGTAGATTGGATTGCCTGAGATTATAGCTCTATTATTATGTCATTTATTTCCATACAATTCCATGCATGCATACAGTAAACATAACTACTGTTCTTAAAGTGCACTTTAAACTTTTAACTATGGAGACTCATAAAGAGAATGTCTCTTCTCCACAGTAGCCCTCATCCTGCAGGTTGTCTCCTTACATTAAGGCTCTCCTGATCATGGGTAACAATATTTGTGCTACTCAGAAAGTGTGTGTGTGTGTGTAAGAGAGAGAAAGAGGGAGAGAGAGAGAGTATCCCTACAGCCTCTATTAAACAGATGTTTGGGTGTTTGTACAGTATGTACTCTGTGTTTAGATGTGCTTGGTCAGAGACCGACGACCCTGTTGACAGCATGAGCTACGCTAGCTCATGCTGTCATTGTGTGTGTGTGTGTAGGTCTCTGGTACCTTGCAGTAGCAGCACAGTAACTAATTGGAAATTCACCCGGTGTAGCAAGGCAGCAATACGCCACAGTCAGCAGCGTAGCTTTGTTTTTTCAACACGCACGCACATACAAATGCATGCGAGCGCGCACACACACACACACACACACACACACACACGCTCTTATTTTCATGATGTACGGCAAGTCTGTCAATAATATAAACTGGGACTGCAACCAAGCTTTAGAACAAGAGGGTTAGCAACCCACCCACCCACACACACACACACACACACACACTCACTTCAAGCAGACCGACCTAACAGACGGCAAACTTGCAGACAGACCATCTATTGATAGACGTTCATCTAAAGGGAGAACATCAGAGCTGCTTGTGGAAGCTCACGCACTGCCTGTACACTATGGACTGTCACTCAAACCCCGTGGATGCCAGGGCAACCGGCGGTATAATGTATCCCTCTCCCTCTCTCTCTCTCTCTCTCTCTCTCTCTCTCTGTTCCACACTACTGCTTTCAGCAAATTATACTTATTCCTCCAGAACAGACATGCACGCACACACACACACACACACACACACACACACAAACAAACACTGCCCAAGCCGGTAAGACCATAAAAGTAGACAATCAACAACAAAAAAGTTGTGCTACAGCAACATGCATGCACGCACACACACACACACACTGGCCAAGCCATAAAAAACCCATAAAAGTACACAAACAACACACACACACACACACACACACACTGCTGTCTCTGTGAGTGTCTGCTAACCTCTGGTTATGCCCATCCCCGCACCACCTGAACCAATCACGTGCTCACGTGACCACGTAGTCAAGACTGCCCCCCCCCCATCGCTGCCTCTCCCTTAACACAGTCACAGATAGGGGAATATTCTTCTAAATTGCTTATTGATTATTGGTTTTATTTAGATTTCCTTGACTTGTTCATCAACTCGCCGCACAGTGTCAATAACAACTTTATGGAAAGTCCAAACAAAGAAGATGTTTAACCCTTCACGTAATCTCACACTACTGGAAACAACAACAAAACAAACCGCCTTTGTTTACACTCTAGTTGAAAAGGATTTACTAGCCTTTTAGCTGCCATACACAACTGTAATGTACAATATGGCTACGTGTCATTCCCTGCTCTCTCTTGGTGCACCTTGACCCCTCGCTGCCATCAAGCGTTGCATCAGAAGCCCTCGGAACCCGCTTGGTGAATTAGCATACGCTAAGGGCGGCTAAAGTACCTTTCCTCCCACGCTGCCTTCCATTGATCTGAGCCTCTCTCACTCCCTCCTCTCTCTCTCTGTCTAGTCCACTCTCCCTCTCTCTCTCTCTCTCTCTCTCTCTCTCTCTCACCACTTGTCATCCCTCCATACCAGTTGCATGTTAATGAGATCCCTCTCTCCTGCCCGCCCTGCGTTGTTCAGCTCTTATTGCTCTGTTCCCCCGCCAGTGCCATCACCATGCTCCAATATTGACCTGTGTGGACCCCGTGCAGATGAAGCCATTATGAGGATCATAGCCCCCCAGGCTGGGGCAAGGGGGGTCAAGGCTATAGCCAGTGGCTCAATGAAAATATACAATGTAGGGTAGGAGGCGTGTGCACGTGAGTGTGTGCACAGGATGGTGCATGAGGTTAAGGATGCCTTTGATTCAGAAAAACCTAAATCAGTGGGACTTTGTCTAAACAAAATTTCATAGCGATTGGAGGCTGTATAATAATTCTGTTCAGGTATTACACGTAGTCACATACAGTATACAGTATATGGCACAGGGAAACCCTCAGGGCAATCAAGCTATTCAGTGAATACCCTAAATAAAATATAGAATAGCCTAATAAATATTATATATATGAAAACTAAACAATAAAACAACAGAGCTACTGAAAGTGAGACATTTTAGTAAGCAGTAAACCTTTCCGGAGCCACATTAGCAAGTTCTGACTTGGGGATCCCGAGGCGTTCCAAGGCCAGTGTAGAACACTTATGAGCATCCTTATGTTCGAACATGTTATAGATAGTCCATGACTAGCACAGAAGTCTAACAGCAAATGCATGCTTGTGTTTAGATTAGGCCATTCCTCCCAATCACACCTCTCCAGGTGTCTCCATTATTGCCCACGTGCGCATTGAAGTCTCCCAACAGATCTATGGAATCCCTTACTGGAGCCCCATAGCGAGGTGACGTTCAATGTCCCCAGAGCTTTATTCAGGTGAGGTAGAGGACCACGAGCAATGTTTTTGTCGATAATATTAATGCTTGGTCTGTTTGGCGAAATGGGTGCATTTCGCATTTAGAGGCAACATGCAAGGTTGGTTTGCATGTTTGTGGAACACAGTAGTCCTGAAGATTGACCATACTATTTGTGTTAGCAGCCTACAAGTCAGGCAAATATGTAGACCGTGCTGTACTTTATTATGCATTTATGCGTGTGTATATGTGAGGTTAGCATACAGTAGTCGACAGTGTTGGGCAGTAGCGTCGCTACTTACAAGTTATGAGTATCTAAACTTTTACATTCGCGGTGCCAGAATAAAGCGCATGCCAGCCCACAGGAAAACAATGGTTTTGCTGGGGACGCGTTTATACCGACGCGTCTACGTGTGATGGGGCCAAAGGCGACTTTCGAAAAGACAACTTTTCGTTGTTGTGGTGACACTAAAGGCCCAGTGTTGAGGATCACAGTTCGCTACTGCTACATGGGCTACATATAGAAATAGCCTGCTCACAATGGAGCTTGTGAAATACAGGTGACTGTCCGATGATTTTGTGTAATTTTTAGTTAGTACACTGCAGTAGGCCTATATGACAAGCCAACATCCTTCACACATTTTTAAACTATTTTATAATCCTGCAAAAAGTGGAATGTTACATACACAATACTTCGTACTGTATTGTCAATGTGTACTGTACTATTTTATTGTAGTGTATATATTGATATCCCCATTTTCCAGTTAATTACCAGTTAATTACTATAATTATCGACCGTCCGCTTCATTTACGTACTAGTTGGAGAAGCATGTAACCTCCTAACGCCCATTTCTTCTTCTCTCCAGTGGATCTCGACAGTCTCTATGATGACGTCAAGCGCTACAGCTGCACGCCGCGCAATTACTCTGTGAACCTGCGGGAGGAGCTGCGGGCCACCAACGCCGTATTCTTCCCGCGCTGCCTGCTGGTGCAGCGCTGCGGGGGCAACTGTGGCTGTGGCACCCGCGACTGGAACAGTGGTTGCATCTGCCGTGCTGCCAAGGCCTCCCCCAAGCTGCACGAGGTAGCTAGCTAGCTAGCTAGCTAGCAGGACACATGCTAATATGTAGCCATGTTAGCACAATGTTGTTTTACATACAGTACAGCTTGGTTCCATGCTCGTTATACATGGATTTTCTTAAAAAAGTGAATGGATAAAATGTATGGAAAAATTACTTGAAATTAACTTTTTTTTCTTAACTAATTTTTGTTTTTGTAAACATTCCAAATTTAAATTGTCACCCTTCGCCCGGCGTCCATGTGTGTTTGTCGATAATTACCTCCTCCAATTGCGTGCGTTCACAAACTCAAAACAAAAAACTGTTTGACTATGTTCTCAGACATTCACCAAACATTGTTCACTGAATTTAAACTCGTCTCCATGTCTCCCCAGGTGCTGAAGTACTCCGCCGACATGGGTGCACACCAGCGCGGCCAGAAGCCCCGTCTACGCTGGGCCTTAGACGATGTCTTTCTCACGCACCACGAAACGTGTGAGTGTAGCTGTCCCACCAGACCGCCTCGCTGAGACCCCTGGACCCACACGCACACACACACACACAGAGGACATTGGGATGACTTGTGTTATTCTATGAATCCTGTCTTTAGGTAGATGTTTGTAGCACGCACACACACACACACACACAGGAAAAAAAACTAAAACGACAACATACTGTATGTCACACAAACACACACATGCATATGCATTGGCCCTCAAAAATGTTTGATCATCTTACAGCAAAACAAACAAGCATTATGCAAACATTGTTCAAAGCATAGCTACGTTCCCATGTCAAGGCTCATTCCCACATGAGCCTTGATTTACCGCCACCTTGTAAGCCCTCTGCCGGGCTCACAAAGAAGGGTCTGTCGTTATCCAGAACGCAAGTCAAGTCAACTCCCCCTCCCACACACACGTTGAAATGCATTGCGAATCCAAGGACATTGTTGTTGTGAGCGGTGTTCGCTAACTTGTTTATGTTTTGGAGCCTGGGTTGTGTAGAAGTAGTGGATTATCTTTTCAGCATGCACAGAGAACAAATTTGACAAAAAGTGCATTACAGTACCGTACAATAACCTTGCAATAGCTGACTGTACATATAATCTGCTTTCAACCCCCCCCGCCCCGCACACACTACATCTTTGTTACAGCCATTCTCACTGATATTATAAATCAGTAGATGTACACAAAAATGACATGCACTTATAGTTTCCCTAAACCCCTATTTTTATTTTATAATGATAATTGAAGTTGACCCGATGAAACTTGAATTGAAAGAGGTTTGAGCTCTGTCTATTGACACACCATCACTTCTTTCCACTATCAGCATGAGCAAATGTGTGTTTTGTCATAATTTAATTTTTCTGTCTGTCTGTGTGTGTGTGTGTGTGTGTGTGCGCGCCTCTGTGTGAGTGTGTCATGTAAAAAAAAAGGAATGTAAAAATGGTGGCAGTGGAAACTGAAATAATACTGGAATAGTGGATTTAAGCTAACCACCACCAACCAGCCTTCAGTCATACAGTACATGGTCTCTCTCTCTCTCTCTCTCTCTCTCTCTCTCTCTCTCTCTCTCTCTCTCTCTCTCTCTCTCTCTCTCTCTC
>JAODLL010001518.1:0-13078 GCA_026546735.1 Forbesichthys agassizii
TTGGCTAAATGTATAATGCACTCACTTCTTTTTTAACAAGTTCTTGCAGATTTAATATCAATTAAAGACTTTATATACATAAAACATTTTTTTAACATTATATAGATATTTTACATTAACGGTATAACTGAACTGTCCTAAAACAGCCTAACATGATAGGAGAGGGGGGAGTTCATGCATCTGCATTGGTGGCTGCGTTAGATTTGATGAGGTATGCAATAGTTTTAGTTATTCCTGGCTGTTAGAATTAGTGTTACTCAAATTGCGCACGTTACTGTAAGATTATTTTGTTGGGACTGCTAAACTTGAGGTTGCACAATGTTTTGGTATTCCTGAAATGTATTTGAATTTCAAACGATAAATATTGATAATTTTGTTATCCAATTAATCAAATAAATAATCGCTATAATGTGCTGTGTGATGGAACTGCACATTTTCGAGTAGCCTTTTATTGTGGCTGTTTGATCTGCATATTTTAATAATTTTTTAATCACTTTGCTCACTGATTGGTGAGTTAATGTTCATCTATTTTTGCCCATCCATCAATGTTATTGTGGAATAATAATCATAACAACAATACTGAGTGAGCATAACGGCGGAGCATCCAGTAGCCTACTAACTGAAATACAGAAAACAGTAGAAATTAATACAACTGTCCTTCAGAGTATTTGCTCAGTCTTGCTTGTCTCTTCTTGACTTGAATGAATGTGGTTGTAGAGATGCTGTTGACAGCTGTCTGTGTAAAGCTGTTTGGACATTTTGTAGATACAGTAGACACTGTTTACCAATAAGCATTCATGTTATTGATGTCAGGCCTTTGTACAAACATTCAGTTATGTTTTCCTTATGATACTAGGCTACTTGCTGTAGAGCTGTTTGTAATAGTTGTATTTTTGTAATTGAATGAATTCCTTTAAAAAAAAAAAAAAAGTTAGTTGTAAAAAGTAATGTGCGTGCCAGTGTGGTGGGTTTGTGTTTAACCCCGGACATTTTGGCCCTTGGGTTGGCATGCTTGACATATTTTGGCCCTTGGAGAACATTAATTGCGGAACTCTGATGTAACGGGTCCAGTCCAGAATCATAGCAATTATGTCAGACCTACCCAGATCTGAGTTGAACATTCAAAGTTGAACTCGGAATTTCGGATCTCGGAGGACCCGTGAAGACCTCTACAGTGCAGTGCGGTCCTCTGACAGTGGTCTATTAAACGTTTATAATAAAAGCAATAAGAAAATTGGCACTGCAGCTTTTATTAACTATGCCCCCAAGCTATGGAACACACTACCCATAGCTATCAGGGAAACTTAAAAAGTCATCTATTTAAATTAGCGTTTAACTATCTTGTTTAACTGCACTGCGATCTGCATCGCATCTTAATCTGCTTTTATCTTATTTTATTTGTCATGTCATTTCAGTATCATAAAGTTTTTTTTATTGTATTCTTTTATAAATCTGTTACATTTTTTCTAATTCCTTTAACCATTTTTAGTAGGAGTCCAAGCAGCGAAGCTGTTGAAGCCATATTGGAATTGTAAGGTTTATTATTGTTTCCATTTCTGCCATTAAACTGCATTTGCAGCACAAACTATACACGCATGGAAAGTTTTTTCGCCATTTTGTAAAAAACGAAATGTTAATGCAAAATGAACTAGTCCAAGGCCATTTATCCAATTCTCTCTAAATTTGGTACAAATCATCTACAGACCATGATGACCATGGTATTAATCTGTCATGATGACCATGGTATAATTTTGGGTGTGGCCCAAAATTACACTTTGGCCTATATTTTATGATTTCCTTGTCCAAGCTTAATGAAACTTGACAAGCATAATCATAACGACATTCTATGGAAGCACACATTGGAAGCACTACAACTAAAACAGTTCTGGAGATATGGACAGATGTCAGTATCTCAAGAACTGTTTTAGCAAAAAATCTGAAATTTGGCACACTTATACATGGCCCAATGTGACTACATGTCTGCAAGTGCCAATTGGCTGGACTGCCAAAATGGCCACCTAACAGCCAAGCTAAATTCAGCAGTCAATATTTGCCAGTGGGAATGGTTGATTGTCTTGTAACTGTATATGCTTATTTAGTGTGGCACATTAAATGTATGATTTAAAATTGAAACATGTTGGCCACAAGGGGGTGCTATAATAAGTACATTTGCATGTTTGCTGATATCTCAGCAACCGCAACCGGGTTAGAACAAAACTTCTTGCCATTTACATTTCCTGAAATGGGTGTGAAAACGAACTTGTCTGAGGCACTTCACCGAATTGACATGAAATTGTATGTGCTTCATCTCCACACCATGCTGATAAAAAGTTATATAAAGAATTTTGATTGGTTAAATCGTTTTAACGTTATGAGCCATTGAACTTGTAAGGCGTTGCCCATATTGACTCTACTGCCAATATCTTCTGATGTAAACATTCAAAATCTATGAAACTTGAAATACCTCATCCATCCAAGATTCTGTGGAAGTTCCTACAATTTTGTGAGATTCCGTCTATAGAGGGTGCTATAAACGTAACATTTTATTCTAGAACCTTATTTCAAAGAGATTGGCAACAAAGGGGCACATATTTACGTTTTGTCTAATTTTTGTGAATTGATGCAATAGCACAAATGGCCCAGAAGATGGCAGCAGAAGACCTTTTATTAACAAAAAAATTTCTGGCTTAAGCCAATAACACCCACAATGTTATGTTAGTCGTTTTAATCAGGAATACTTGCTTTATATAACACTTGCTTTTGGATTTGATGGAATATTGAGAAGTAAACAATATGACACTTTCGGTATTGATTAGCTCTAATTGTTTTGTAGTAAATGTGAGCTGGGTAGGTCAGGCCATGGGTCCGTTTGGCTTCACAGGATATGGGAGTTTAACTAGAGATGCGCCGATCCCATACTCGTTATCGCTATCTGTTCAATACTAGCCTAAATAACTGGATCGGATATCGGGAAATTTAATAATATAATCGGATACGACCAATTTAATATATAAAAGCTTATCTAACCTTTGCGCGACATGCCGTAAAGAGAGATACTGTACGTCACGACGTAGCGAGAAGCGAGTAAGCAGAATGTGTCATTGACGTGAAGAGTAGCTAGCTGCATCGTGATTGAGATCTCTCAACTATCTATCATGTCAGCTGTGTGGAGTTATTTTTAAACTCAAAGAAGAAAAAAGTTAAACAGCAGAGTGCAATATATGCAATGCAAGTGTTTCGAGGGGTGGCAGCAGCGTCGGAAACTTTAACACTACAAACATGATTAAACACTTGCAGAAACATCATGGAAAGGAGCATGCTGAGTTTTTAGAGGCAACGTGTACCAAGAAGAAAAGTATGCCGCAACAACTAACATTACTCAGAACAATTCAGAAGCGTGAGAAGCTCCCTCTTGACAGCAATAAAGCAAAGTTGACAACAGATAAGGTCACTAAATTCATTGTGCTGGATGACCAACCCCTTTCTGTTGTTGAAAACGTGGGATTTTGACGATTGATTGAACACCTGGAGCACAAGCAAGTGTCCGAATTCATTTAGAAATCCTTAAAAAACGTTGCCATGATTAGTTTCACAACTGACATATGAAGTTCAAACGTGTGTCCAATGTCACTAGTCTCTCTGACAGCACAGTGGATAGTTTCAAGTTTTACCATGCAAAAAGCAGTACTGCATGCTAAACACTTTTGTGGCTCTCACACAGGAAAGTCTATCGCTACAGTAACGGAAGAGATGTTAAATGCATGGAATATCGAGAAGAAGAAAGTCCACGTAATTTTAAGAGACAATGCCAGTAACATAATAAAAGCAATGGATTGCCTTTGAGTTGCCAGTTTGATATGCTTCGTGCTTACCTTGCAACTTATTGTGAACAAGGGACTGCTATCACAGCTTAGTGTTAGTGATGTACTGGCTATACCCAGAAGAATTTTGCATCACTTCAAGCACTCTCCACTTGCATATTCACTCATGTAAGACATTCAAGTGGAGCTGAATATGCCACCCAAGCATCTGCAACAATATGTACGAACAAGGTGGAACAGTACGTATTACATGATCAAGAGCCTCATTGCACAGAAACGGGTCCTGTGTGCATACACAGTGGATTACGATCTGCCAGCCACATTGACTGAAAGCCAGTGGGGGCTATTGGAAAAGACTGTCATAGCTCTATCCCCTTTTTAGGGGGCGGTGACCAGAGAGGTAAACGCTTCACCTGCATCTGAGGTCTTCTCCATTGTCAGTGTCCTCAAATGCGCTCTCACTAGATACGAGGCAAACGAGGGAATTAAGACCATGAAAGGCACCCTCCTTTATGCTGTGAATAGACGTTTCAAAGATGTGGAATCTGAGCCATTATACACTGTTGCAATGTTTTTGGATCCAAGATATAAAGACAGCTATGTGGGGTTAACGTTATTAAATGTGTGAGTTGAGAGAGGCTAGTAACCGTAAAAGCACCTGGGAAATGTTTTTAAAGAAATCCTGGAGGAAAGCACAGTAGAACCTGGTCCTGAGTCAACCACCCCAAGGGCACATATTGAAATGCAGACCTACCTCAGTGAGCCAACTATTCTGCGTTCGGACAATCCACTGCTGTACTGGAAAGTCAACCAACCTAGACTGCCCTCACGGCGACTAAATTTCTCTGTGCACCTTCAACAAGTGTTGAGAGCGAGAGGCTCTTCAGCACAGCCTCCATTATTATTGATGAAAGGAGGAACAGGCTGACAGCTAAGAAGGCTGAAATGCTAATCTTTCTCAAGAAGAATCTGCCTCTCATGTTGAGGTGAACACATTTAAACTATGTTTTATAATCAAAAACGTATTACTATACTTCATTGCAGTAATATTCTTCCTGCTGGGTTTAAACTCTTAAACAGGCGTTTCACTTACAGTTCAACCCCAGAGAATGTAGGGCGATTGTCGAACCTCAGATTGAAGAACAACAATGCGGATTCCGTCCTGGTCGTGTAACAACAGACTCTCGCAAGGATCCTGGAGAGGACCTGAGAGTATGCCTTTCCGGTCTACATGTGTTTTGTGGATCTGGAGAAGGTGTATGACTGGGTCCCTCGGGAGATACTGTGGGAGGTGCTGCAGGAGTATGGGGTGAGGGGTCCCTTTTAAGGGCAATCCAATACCTGTATGCCCAAAGCGTAAGATGTGTACGGATTCTCGGCAGTAAGTCGGACTCATTTCAGGTGGAAGTTGGTCTCCGCCAGGGCTGCGCTTTATCACCAATCCTGTTTATGATTTTCATGGACAGGATATCGAGGCGTAGTCATGGTGGAGAGGGGTTGCGGTTCGGTAGCCTAAGGATCTCATCTCTGCTTTTTGCAGATGATGTGGTCCTGATGGCATCATCGGTCCGTGACCTCCAGCACTCACTGGATCTGTTTGCAGCCGAGTGTGAAGTGGTTGGGATGAGGATTAGCACCGCTAAATCTGAAGCCATGGTTCTCAGCCGGAAACCGATGGAGTGCCTACTCCAGGTGGGGAATGAGTCCTTACCCCAAGTGAAGGAGTCTAAGTACCTCGGGGTCTTGTTCGCGAGTGAGGGGACTATGGAGAGAGAGATTGGCTGGAGAATCGGAGCAATGGGAGCAGTATTGCAATCGCTTTACCGCATAGTTGTGACGAAAAGAGAGCTGAGCTGGAAGGCAAATCTATAAATCTACCAGGCAATTTTTGTTCCTACCCTCAGCTATTGTCATGAAGGGTGGGTTATGACCGAAAGAACAAGAGCACGCGTACAAGCGGCCGAAATGGGTTTCCTCAGGAGAGTGGTTGGCTTCTCCCTTAGAGATAGGGTGAGAAGCTCAGCTATCCGTGAGGAACTCTGAGTAGAGCCGCTACTCCTTCTCTTCAAAAGGAGCCAGTTGAGGTGGTACGGGCATCTAATAAGGATGCCCCCTGGGCGCTTCCCTTGGGAGGTTGGATGGATGGATGGTTTCTAAACTCAAGATGAAGCTAGACTTCCTCTATAGGTCAAAATCATGCTTATCCACTCAGGCTAGAAACTGTCTGCAACTTTCCTGCCCATGCTGGATTATGGTGATCTGATTTACATGACTGCTTCTGACCAGTGTCTACAAAAACTTGTTGTTTACAACTCTGAACTATTATTTGTCATTGGATGTAATTACAGGACGCATCATTGCACCCTTTATTCTAAAGTCCTGTGGCCCTCCTTGTACGTACGAAGGCATACCCATTGGTTATGTTTCCTATATAAGACTCTTAATGGGCTAGTGCCTACCTTAACGCTCTTTTAGTTCAAAGTAAAAGCCATTATGGATTACGCTCAAAGGATCTGTTGCAAGTTTCTGTTCCTCGTGTCTGTACAGAACTGGGGAAAAGGTATTTTAAGGTTGTGGCCACTAACGCTTGGAATGCCATTCAAAACTCTTTGAAAATGACTGACTTTGTTCCTTTTAAACATTTTTTATTAATTGTGAAGGATATGGAGCAAAATACTGTTGGAGACCCTTCTGACATGCTGGTCAGTTACATTGTAATTTACTACCTTGCCCAGAGACCATCTCCAAGGTCATCTGGCGTTGCTGAGCAATTAATTTAGCATTAGCATTAATGTCTAAACCGCTGGCAACAAAAGTGAGTACACCCCTAAGTGAAAATGTTCAAACTGGGCCCAATTAGCCATTTTCCCTCCCTTATGCAATGTAACTCGTAAGTGTTACAAGGTTTCAGGTGTGAATGGGGTGCAGGTGTGTTAAATTTGGTGTTATCGCTCTCACACTCCTTCATACTGGTCACTGGAAGTTAAACATGGCTCATGGTAAAGAACTCTCTGAGGATCTGAAAAAAAGAATTGTTGCTCTACATAAAAATGGATTAATGTCTAAACCGCTGGCAACACAAGTTTAAAGCTACTTCTTGGCCAGGTCTCTTCTGAAAGATATTTTAATCTCAGTGAGATTGCCTGGTTAAATAAAGGTTAAATAAAAAATAAAATATTTTCTGTTTTATATAGCAGAAAATGATAATTAACCAATGTTTCATTAATCCAATGTTTCAGAGCAGGAAAACAACAATTAAGACCTTTTTCGCTTTCCTGCTCAGAACGATTGGCCACAAGATATACAGACATCAAAATAGTTGAAAGTCCAGGGTAAAAGCCTAATTTAGAGGGCTGAAAACCAAAATCATATAGACTACACAAAATAGGTCTACATATTTGTAAAAATGTTATTTTTGTATTTGTGCATTATTTATTATTTTAATTTATTATTGTAGTTGTGTAACCTACATTCAACAATAATGCAGTTGAATAGTAGAGATTTTCACAGATTATATTGTTTAGTTCCATTCCACACTACCCTTGCATAGCATAAATTCCATTCCACACTACGCTTGCATAGCATAATTTACTTGCGTTTAGACATTCGCAAAACTAGGTGGCGCATCGGCAAAATATCTTCAGAGGATTGCCTTTTCATGGCAGAGGAAGAAATACCTAAAGAGAATGTATGTGTGTGTTTTATTTAATATTCAGGTTAGTAATACACCAAAATGTACAACTGCCATGTCATCAATTACTGGTTCAATGTGTGACTGACATGTAAATGTAAAACATGACTCGTCGATATCGATTTAGTGTATATTGCAGAATATCTGTCAGTGATGGGGTGAAAATGCTAATAGGCTACATGCTAGCAAATCTGTAGTATGCCATGACCACGAAACGTGTGGGTGCCCGCTATAGACTTGCAGGAGTAAATGTGTAGTGTAATTGTGTGGACATAACAAGACTCATTAAATGTTTTAATAGATATTTTTATAATGACAAGTAGTTAGTATCTTATAATACTTTGTATAGTGAATGTAATGGTCAGAATAAAACGTTTTAATATTGTGGTAATTACTGGATCTTATTTAGACTAATATGAATGGTTAATTATTATATTCTAGAGAGTATAACACTGTTTTTTTCTTTCAGAAGTAATCTGACAGCTATTAATTAGTATCAAGATATTAATTACTATAATTTGAAAAACTTTTTTTTTTAATTATTCGATTTTTTTCCGCTTTAATAAGTCCGACTCACATATCATTTTATGCGCAATAATGCGTAGGTTAAAGTGCAGTCATTTATTGTAGTGGTATTGTAAAAGATAAAAAGATATCTATAAAAATGTGACTTGAACATTGTTGGATAAAAAACGATTTTTTTCTTTCGCTTTAATATGTTCGAGTCGCATATCATTTTATGCAAATAGTGCGATGGTTAAAATGGTGTAATTTATTTTATTGGTATCGTAAAAGATAAAAAGTTATTAATGATGGCGATCTGTAGCGGTCATTGACAAGCCAAAAGGTGGAAGGACCCTCCCCCTCGCCCGGAGGTGTGAGCTGAATGCAGCTGTTTGCGTGAAACCATGGTTATTTTTATTGTTAGCCTAAAAGATCAAACCTATTCATGATTCAGGGTGGATGTCTGTTGTTCTTTGAAGCCAGATATCCGTGTCTCATAGACGCGCTATAAACAACAGGGGAGCGTGGGACTTCACCCGCAAAGCTCGGCGATACACTCAACGAACGCTATCATGGGATATTATAATCTTAGGAATGACAGACAACTTGTGTACACATTTGATGTTGATAAATGCACGGACGAAGAACCATTTGAACGTGTGATGCTCTACACTTTAGAACGTGACGTGCGACAGAGGGAAACCAACACTTTGCTGTTATCGTTGTGCTACTGTCACGATGATGTAGGAACACACTCGCTGGACGAGTTCAAAAGAATAATAATTTAATGAAAAACAAACTGCTGACAAAACACTCACGTGTCTAGATTCAAACAGGACACCTATATCAGTCCAAAGGGTCCTAGCCTTCTGCAGGTAAGTTCAACTCAAGACAACAAGGGAATAAACACAGGAGTATAAATAGGGGTTACTAAACAGCACCAGGTGAGTGGTATCAAAGTAATTATGGCTGATGTCTGTTGCTGCCGGCTGCTGGCGAAGCTGGGGATGACAGTACCCTCCTCCCCCAGGGGGCACCTCCAGGTGACCCGGGCCGACCAGGGTGAGCGAGGTGAAAGTCACGGATGAGGGCAGGGTCCAAGATGCGCCGGCTAGGGACCTAGGAGCGTTCCTCCGGGCCGTAGCCCTCCCAGTCGACCAAGTACTGGACACCACAGCCCACCCGGCGGGAATTCAGCAGCCTGCGGACCGTGTAGGCAGGACCCCCTGCAACAATGCGAGGAGAGGGCGGCAGCACAGCGGGGGGCGACAGAGGGGAAGACTGAACAGGTTTAAGGAGAGAGATGTGAAAAACAGGACTCACCCAAAGAGATCTGGGGAGCCGCAGCTTGTAGGCCACCAGGTTAATCCTTTTGAGGATGGGGTAGGGGCCCACATAATGTGGCGTGAACTTTGTCTCTGTTCGCAGAGGAATGTTGCAGGTTGACAGCCACACCCGTTGGCCAGGCTGGAGGACTGGGGTAGGCCTCCTCCTCTTGTTAGCTTGGTGCTGATACCGCTGGGAGGTTCGCTCGAGGGCCACCCGGGCTTTGTCCCACATCCTCTTGCACCTGTCCACTGCAGCGCTGGCTGAAGGAACCGCCGTCTCGGCCTGCTGGCTTGGGAAAAACAACGGCACATAGCCGAACTGGACCTGGAAGGGGGACATTCCCGTGGAGGTGAAGACCAGCTGGTTGTGGGCTATTTCCGCCCACATGAGCTTCTGGCTCCAGGACTGGGGGTTGCTCGCGGTGATGCAGCATAAATATTTCTTCAGTTCCTGGTTAATGTGCTCGGTCTGCCCGATGGACTGGGGATGGTACCCTGAGGAGAGGCTGACAGTAGTATTAAACAGAGACCAGAATGCTTTCCATTATTTAGAGACGAACTGCGGACCACGATCAGACACCACATCGGCAGGAATGCCATGATGTCGCACTATCTCTTGCATGACTATGGATGTTGTCTCAGCGGCTGATAGGAGTTTTGGCAAAGGAACAAAACGAACGGTTTTAGAAAAGCGGTCAACTATCACTAAAATCATGGTGTTCCCCACAGAACTGGGTAATCCACAGATAAAGTCCAATGATATATGAGACCAAGGGAGAAAGGGGATAGGCAGAGGGTGCAGGTGGCCTGTCGGGGCCTGGTGAGAGGACTTCTGGACCTCACAAACCGTACAGGCCCGCACATAGCCCTCTATGTCCTTCCTCATCTGGGGCCACCAGAAGTGCCGCTTAATGAACTCAGCGGTCCTGTCCACCCCTGGGTGACCTACCATGGGTGCGTCGTGTCCCCACTGCAACACTTCTGACCGCACGGCACCAGGGACGAACAGGCGTCCAGCGTGTCCCCCGCCGGGGTCTGGGTCCGTCTGCTGAGCCTCGAGGACGGCCTCTTGCAAGGCCAGTCGGGCCTGCCCTATGATACAGAGGGGGGGCACAATGCTCTCCGGACATGGATCAGACATAGAGTCATCAAACTGGCGGGACAGGGCGTCCGCCTTGGTATTTTTGGAGCCTGGCCGGTATGTGATTATGAACTCAAATCTGGTAAAAAACAGAACCCACCTGGCTTGACGTGGATTGAGTTGTTTTGCGCCCCGAAGATACTGGAGGTTCTTGTGATCCGTCAGTAATTGGAATATGTGCCGTGCTCCTTCCAGCCAATGCCTCCATTCCTCAAGCGCCAGTTTGTCGGCCAGGAGTTCCCTGTCCCCAGCATCATAGTTGCGTTCTGCTGAACCAAGCCGTCGAGAGAAAAAGGCGCATGGATGTGTTTTATTGTCACTCATGCATTTTTGGGAGAGGATTGCTCCTATTCCAGTGTTGGAAGCGTCCACCTCCACTATGAAGGGCTGGAGGGGGTCTGCGTGAGAGAGGATGGGTGCGGTTGTGAACCTGGCCTTTACTGTCTCTAACGCCGTCTGGGTCTCAGTTTTGGAGCCCCCTTCATCAGGGCTATTATAGGGCCTGCAACAGAACTGCAACCACGGATGAAACGTCTATAAAAGTTTGCAAAGCCTATGAACCGTTGTACCTGCTTTACTGTCGTAGGCACCGGCCAGTCCAGCACCGCCTTCACCTTGACGGGGTCCATGGCCACGCCTTGTGGAGAAATCTTGAACCCTAGGAAAGAGGTGCTGACAACATGGAACTCACACTTCTCTATTTTGACATACAACTTATGAGCAAGAAGGCGCTGGAGCACCTGGTGCACGTGCATGACGTATTCCCCCAGTGAAGTGGAGAATATGAGCACGTCGTCGATATACACAAACACTGATCGGTTAACCATGTCTCTTAACACATCATTAACAAAGGCCTAGAAAACGGCTGGTCAGGTGGACAGGCTGAATGGCATCACCAAGTACTCGTAATACCCATTCGGTGTACTGAAGGCAGTTTTCCATTCAACCCCCTCCCTTACTCGCACTAGGTGATATGCATTGCGCAGGTCCAGTCTTGTGAATATGGTCGCTCCCCTAAGGAGGTCAAACGCAGAGGACATGAGTGGAAGCGGGTATTTGTTCTTAATGGTTACCTTGTTGAGGGCACGATAATCAATGCAAGGATGTACTCCTCCATCCTTCTTGGGAACAAAAAAGAACCCAGCGGACACGGGGGATGTAGACCGCCTGATTAGGTCGTCCCTGAGGGCCTCGTTAATATAAGTCTCCATGGCCGTGGTCTCGGGCATAGAGAGGAGGTATATTCTGCCTCGGGGTGGCAACGTTCCTGGTAGCAAGTCTATGGCACAGTCATAGGATCTATGTGGAGGCAGGACCGCGGCCTTGCTTTTGCTGAAGACCTCCTCCAGGTCATGATAAGCCCTGGGAACCCGAGCCAGACCATTCTGGCTGTCAGCCTGGGAGTGATGGGGCTTACCGGGTGGCAGGGACAAGGCAGTAGCCGCCCCCACGACGCAGGGCTCCTCCAGGAGGTGCGCCTTACAGTCCGTGCCCCAGTGCACCACTGTACCATTGACCCAGTCGAAACCTGGGTTGTGGTAGCGTAACCAAGGGTACCCCAACACCACAGGATCCCGTTGGGACTCTACTAAACAAAAGGTCATTACCTCCCAATGTGATCACACCCGGAAGTTCACTGGTCCTGTAATGTAATCCACCCTGCCAGTTCCCAGTGGCCTGCCGTCAAGTGTCTGGATGCGCATGGGAGTAGGACTCACCTCTATGGGGATGTGGAGGTGTTTGGCCAGGGTAATGTCCATCAGGCTCTCCTCCGCTCCCGAATCAACTAGAGCAGGGAGTTTCACCCTGCCAGGTGCCGGGCCCTTCCAGCAAAGCCACGCGTCAACAGTCATTCGTGTGCGTGGAGGCGAGACCAAAAGTGCTCCGCTCACCAGGACTCCTCGCTGTCCCGGTGAGCGCGGTCGTTTCCCCGTAGCTCTGGGCATCGGTAGCGGAAGTGGCCTGTTGCCCCGCAATACAGGCATCTGCCCTCCTGTCGGCACCGCTCCTTCTCTGTCCGAGAGAGGCGTGAACAGTCCACCTTCATGGGTTCCCCAGGGGGATGTGATGCCTCACCCCGAACCATGGGTTCCGGGGGTTTGAGGTCAGTCGCCGCATGGTCACGTAGTTGCCGCTCGCGCCGTCTCTCCTGGATCTGCTGGCCCAGACAGATGGAGGTGGCGATGTGGTCCTCCAGAGAGCCACCCCAGTCCCGGCTGGTCAACTCATCCTTCATCACGTCGTTAAGGTGCGTGTAGAAGGTGGTTATCAGTGCCTCTTCATTCCATTTACTCTCGGTAGCCAGGGTGCGGAATTCGATAGCGTAGTTGGCCACTGACCCCCTCCCTTGTTTCAAGGATGTCAGTCTCCGTGCGGCTTTTCTCCCGCTGAGAGGGTGATCGAAGACACGGCGCAGTGCCATGGAGAAAGCCTCTTCGGTGCAACACTCGGGGGACTTCTGTTCCCAGAGCGGTGTTACCCAGGTCAGAGCCCGATTAGTCAGAAGCGATAGCATGTACAGCCATGGTCTTTAGAGGTGGTTATTGACGGCCCAACTGATCTCTACGGTAGAGCGATGCAGTCATCCGTAAGA
>JAODLL010001519.1:0-13078 GCA_026546735.1 Forbesichthys agassizii
GGTTATAAATATATATATATATATATATATATATATATTGTATATATATATATATATATATTATTATTCTCTGACCATATAAACCTAGTATATAATTGGCAAATGTCACTACAGCACTACTTACTTTCAAAAATATTGCAAAGAACACAGTATAGCCTACAGAATGTTATTATTTAAAGTTTTTTTTTAAAACATATCTTTAAAAAGCAGACATCTCGCACACTCGCTAGACCGTTCCAGAGCCATAGAAGTAAACAGAGTTACGTCATCTCCGTTCACTCCATTGGACCATTTTTTCACAGCAATGGCGGATCATGGAGCTTCTAAATATTTCCCGTAACTTCGCAGCCTATACTAGAAGCGCCGTACAGTAGCAGCATAATCTACCGTGTAATATGTGATGCTCTATGGTCAGAGATGTTTAAATTATCCTTCTATTGTATAGTATCGGCACACGAGTCATATTTACGTGTATTATATCATATTAGTGGATTATCATTTATAAATAAGTAATTAAGGGAATGTTAATTTGCTAAATTAACAGATTAGGCTAAAATAATGTAATGTGCTGGATAAAGTTAGCAGCACATCCTTACCCACGACCAGCCCATTAATTGTACATTATGTTCTCTTAATGTCATGTAAAGTTGTGAAAACGTTTTTTATTGTATTTGGTGCAGAGGGTTAAATTGGCAAATTGTGTTAGTCTACTTAAAGATTGGGGCGTGTATCGTTATTGTAGAGTTGTGAGTTGAAGTGATAAATACCGCATACATTTTGGAGTATGCCGAGTATCCTAGAGTGCAGATTTTTTTAGACTTTTTACGCGTAAAGAAAATGTAGGCTAACATAAATTTTGTATTTTTATGTTTTGTTATTCTTATTGGGATTACAATATTATCTTGCAGCTCATCTGATTTTGGATTGATTGCAAATGGAGGGGAAGTTCGAGGACCTAAGTGAGATTGAAAACAAGGTACATTTAATATAGGCCAACAATTCTGAATTATGCTAAATTTTAAAAGCATTAGGCAATATTGGTGTACTATATCGTCGCTGTCGGGCAGAAACCTTGAATCTCCATTTTTATTTTTTTACATGAATCAATGCTGTTGGCCATGCTTTACGTCTTTATGTATGTAAAAACTATTTAAAAGATCTTGTTACTAAACCTCGTAACTCCATTGGATCCTCAAACTGACGGCAAAACCTCCAAACTCACCCCCGCCTCCATCTTGGCACGCAAACAACAGAAGAGCAAAAGTGACGTGACAAGGGATTCCGCCAAGAGGTAAATAGCTCAATTAAATATTTATAATTTTGCCCTAAATTACAAACTCAGTTAAAGTATACAGTGTAGGCTAACTGTTTATCAAGTGTAGCTCTGATGTTAACATTGTGTTTGTGGTGAGGAGACTACCGGTAATAATGTGACAGTAAATGATCAGATTATTCACTGTATAGTACGGTACTACGGTACCGTACCAGTACCAGGTACTGGATCGACGAACAATCCATACTTCATCGTCTAAAGTAATAGACTGTAGTTACTGTCAATAGCGGTATTTAAACGGTGAAATTTAACAAATTATAGCCGCTAGCTTTTCGAGTTTAGTAAATAGCAAACTATATGACATGAAATCAGTTATGCGAATAGTTTAACTTGATCAACCTCGAGATTGTTATCATAGATGTAGGCCTAACGAACGTAACATCAGTGTTGTTGTAACATAAACGGTGTGAAAAAGGAGTAAGAAAGTAATAACAGGTTTTAATGACACTAGGAAGTATAAACAGAAACATAAACACAGTTAGCTTTAGCAGTTACAAACAATAACCCGCAATGGGTGAACACAAATGCACGGTAGATAAGGAAAGGGGAGCAATCACAGGACGAGGAACAGGTGAGGGAAGCCCTGATTGCCACCTGTCGCAGATCGGCTGTCAGTACTCCGGGGACGGCACGCGAGACAGTACCCCTCCTCCTGGGCGCGGCTCCTGATGTGCCGGGCGGGGCTCAGGCCGATCAGTCCGGCAAGAGTGGAACTCCCGGGTGAGGGCTCGATTAAGGTCAACTGCCCTCATCCAACTCCGCTCCTCGGGACCGTAACTCACCCAGTCCACCAGGTAGTGGAGCCGGCCCAGCCGCCGTCGAGAGTCCAGCACCGCCTCCACGGCGTAAGACGGACCCCCCTCCACCTCTATTGGCACCGGAGCAGCAGCAGCTAGATCACGACCCCCTAGCGGACCGGGGACTACCGGTCTGAGGAGAGAGATGTGGTATGTTGGGTGGAGGCGATGATATGGCAGTGGGAGCTCCAAAGTGACCATCACATCGTTGACCCTCCTGAGGACCTTGATGGGCCCCATGTACCGGGGGTCGAGCTTCTTGCAGGGCAAGCGGAGCGGCAGGTCCCGTGCAAACAGCCACACTCGATCCCCTGAGTTGTAGACCGGGGCTGCGGACCGCCGTCGATCCGCCTGCGTCTTCTGCCGGGTGGCTGCCTGTTAGAGGCGGACCCTCGTGGCGGTCCACACCTCCCTGGCCCGACGACACCAGTCCTCCACTGCTGGAACGTTGCTTGGCAGAGTCTCCGTCCAGGGGCAGAGGGGTGGTTGGCGTCCGAGGACCACCTGGAACAGGCTTCGCCCTGTGGAGGACTGGCACAACGAGTTCTGGGCATATTCAGCCCAGGGGAGCAACGTCGACCAGTCATGGGGGCTGTCCGCACAATACGCCTGAAGGAAGTGGCACAGTTCTTGATTCGTTCGCTCTGCCTGCCCAATTGGCCTGAGGGTGGTACCCAGACGTGAGGCTGACCTCGACCCCGAGACGGTTCATAAAGGCCTTCCAGACCCTCGACGTGAATTGGGGGCCGCGGTTGGAGACACTATCCTCCGGAAGGCCGTAGAGCCGGAAGACCTGTTGGAACAGCACCTCAGCGACCGGTAGGGCGGTGGGCAGCCTGGTCAGAGGAACATAGCGGACCATCTTGGAGAAGCGGTCGACCACGACCAAGATGACCATATGCCCCTCTGACGCAGGTAGGTCGGTTAGGAAGTCCAACGTGATGTGATTTCAATGCCGCTGAGGTACCGGCAAAGGGTGGAGGTGCGTGCCGAGGCGCCTTGGACCACACATGGTCGCGCACAGTCCTCCCCATCCCAGGCCACCGGTACTTCGCCTGAAGTATCTCCGCCGTCCGGTCCACTCCCGGATGTCCAGTGGCTGGTGTCTGGTGAGCCCAGGTCACCAACTGGCCCCGCACTCTCTGGCGGCCGTAGGTCCTCTCCGGTGGGCAGTTTGCTGGCGGCGGGTCCCGTTGGCTTGCCTGCCGGATCTCCGCGTCGACGTCCCAGTCGACGAGACCCACCACGCAGGACGGAGGAATCACAGAGGCAACGACCAGAGGGACGAGGTCCCCCTCATGCTGGCGTGAGAGTGCGTCTGCCGCGTTGTTCTTGGAGCCGGGTCGGTACGTGAGGGTGAACCGGAACCGGGCGAAGAAGTCCATCCACCGGGCCTGGCGAGGGTTCAGGCGCCTGGCCGCATAGATGTACTCCAGGTTCCGGTGGTCGTTGAGCATGGTGAACGGCTTACGGGCGCCCTCTAGCCAGTGTCTCCACTCCTCCGGGGCCAACTTTACCGGAAGTAGCTCTCGGTCCCCCACGTTGTAGTTCCTCTCCGCAGCCGACAGCTTCCGTGAGAAGAAGGCACATGGGTGTAGCTGTGGCGGGCTGCCACGGCGCTGGGAGAGGACCACCCCCACTCCGACCTCAGAGGCGTCGACCTCTATGACGAAGGGCCTCAGGGGGTCCGGGTAGATGAGGAGAGGTGCGGTGGTGAATCTCCCCTTGAGGCCCCAGAATGCTCCTTCGGCCTCCGTGGTCCAGCGGAGGCGCTGTGGCTTGCCTTGCAGCAACGACGTGAGGGGCGCTGCGGCGGAGCTGTAGTTCCTGATGAACCGGCGGTAAAAGTTGGCAAAGCCCAGGAATAGTTGTAGCTCCTTGTACCTGTGCCTTGTAGGCACTCCGGAGGTCCAGCTTGGTGAAGTGCCTTGCCCCTCTTAGCTGCTCGATGGCGGACAGGACAAGGGGCATGGGGTACCTGTACTTAGTGGTGATGGTGTTCAGTCCCCGGAAGTCGATACATGGACGGAGCCCCCCGTCCTTCTTCCCGACGAAAGAAAAAGCTGGAGAACGCTGGAGAGGTGGAGTGGCGGATCAGTCCCTGCTCCAGCGCCTCAGCTACGTATTCCTCCATAGCTTTCGTCTCCGCCACCGAGAGCGGGTAGATCTTGTTTTGCGGGAGCGAGGCACCGGCCTCCAGCTCTATGGCATAGTCCCAGGAGCGATGGGGAGGGAGACACTTCCCTCTGTCCACGTCGAACACGTTCGCCAGGTCCCGGTATTCGGCGGGGATGTTGGGCTGGAGGGCACTCTGCGGGCTCTCCACGGAGGTGGTCCCACACTGCAGCTGGAAACAGTTTTTCCGGCATGCCCCCGATCATCCCTGGATCTCCCCTCTTCTTCAGGAGATCTGTGGTAGCCAAGCCGTTGTAGCCAATGGAGACCCAGGATTATCGGATGGAGGGACGATGACAGCACCAGGAGCTCCAGGCTCTCCCGGTGGCAACCGTTCATGGTCAGGGAGAGCGGCCTGGTGGCGTGGGTGATAGTGCCGTTGCCAACGGGCCGGCCGTCTAACGCCCTGATGGCAATCGGGGACCTCAACCAGTGCCTGGTCAATGAAGTTCCCCGCGGCACCGGAATCTATCAGGGCTGATGTTACATGGGAGTGAGTACTACTGGAAACCACAACCGAGCAACAGAAAGGGTTGCCTATGTTATGACTCTTGAGCGCCCCCTTCGTTCTCGGTTGGGTCCGCATAGTACTCACCCCCTTAGCAGCACGTGGCTTGCTGTGTGGGCAGTGCTTGCGGAAATGCCCCCCCTCGCCACAGTACATGCACAGGCCCCGATGACTCCGGCGTTCCTTTTCCTCCGCGGAGAGCCTCACGCCTCCCAGCTCCATGGGTTCCGGTTCGGTGCTCGAACCGAGGGGGAGAAGCGGGGTACGCCGACCTAGTCAGTCACGCTCGCGGAGCTGCCTGTCTATAGCAATCGCTCTGGCGATGTACGCATCCAGTGGCAGTTCCCCCGAAACGCACACCAGCTCCATCCGTACCTCCACTCGCAGCCCTTGTCCGAAGGCGGTACGGAGAGCTGATTTGTTACACCTGCTGGATGCCGCCAGCATTCGATATGACAGGGCATACTCCGTGGCAGAGCCCCTTCCCTGCTAGAGGCGGAGGATCTGTTCCCCGGCTTCTCTCCCTCCTTCCGGATGGTCGAACACCGACCGAAACCGGGCTAGGAAGTCTGGGTACGACCACCTGGAGGTGTCCTGGCTCTCCCACACCGCAGTCACCCAGGAGAGGGCGCGCCCAGTGAGGAAGGAGGTCAGTAGGGAGATCTTCTCCCTGTCCGTCAGTTCCCCTGCACCCAGGTACAGCTCGAACTGGAGAAGAAACTCCCTACACCGCTCCGGATTACCGTTGTATTTTTCCGGAGCCGCCCCTCTGACTTCACTCATTGGCGCGCGACGGGTCTCCGGTCTGCTGCCCAGCCACCCCTGCCCCCGCAGGGCCAGGAGTGCCTTCGGCTGGGAGGGGAGTGCGTGCGGCAATGAAGTGTTGGACAGCCTCGATAAGCCGTGACACACTCACCGAGGCGAGACGAGGAGATAGCACTGAAGAGTGTAGAGAGAGAAGAATATGAAGAGGAAGCAGGTAGAGTGAATAATGTATTGATAATTGTATAAGTTTAATTTATATTACAAAATTATGTGTTTTCTGTTTTGAGTGTTATGAGTTGCATGGCTATGAAGCGTACATTTCACAGCAGTAGTCACAGTGGATAATAGACACACTGATTTTTATTTTTATTAATTAAGATTACCATGATGGGGCTGAGGATGGAGGAGGAGGAAAGAAACGCAAGAATAAAAGTAATTGGAAGAAGTGTGTGCAGAAAAGGAGAAGAATGATGGGACAGCCTTACATTGGGAAGAGCAGCAATCATGATGTAAATATGGAACACCGGGTGATGGGACCGAGATGCACAGGATCAGTTGCGCATGTGAAGTCCATGTATTGTAGTAAAATTGGGGATGCAGACAGGGAGAAGATAATTAAAGATTTTTGGGAGAAAACTAATTGGGAAGAAAAAAGAACGTATGTACGTGGTTTGGTAGATGTCACCCAAGTACCGAGAAGGAGGGGTTCTGAAAACGTCATCCACGTATCTCTTCTTTTTAAAAGTTGATGGGCAGAGAAGGAGGGTGTGCAGGAGTTTATTTTTGGAAACACTGGGATTCGGGGAATGGTCTGCTCTTAACTGGGTGAAAGACACAAGCATAGTAAATGCTTATAATAAATAAATAAATAAATTCAAGCTGCAGAACCTGGGTCTTTACCATCTGAAGAAGGACCAGTGTAACACCTACTGCTCCTTCAACGCTGGCAATGTAGGAGAAAATTAGTGAGAGGAGCATCTTCTAAAAAAGGAAGAGGCCAGTGCATCAAAAGTGCAAGACAAAAATTATGCAAATGAGAAGACCATGGTTGTCTGCATGGATCTACAAGCTCTTCTCCTCTGCCCCAGATTTGCGCTTTACTACAATACCAAACTTGCTGTCCACAACTTCACCATCTATGACATGTCTAGGCACAACGCCACTTGTTATGTCTGGCATGAAGGAGGGGGTGGACTGTCTGCCAGTAAGTTTGTGTCCTGTGTCATTGATTTCCTCTCTCAGCACAAGGAGCACGAAGAGTACATTTTGTGGAGGTTGCAGATTTTGAGGATGGTTGCGGATATCAGAACCACAATAGCGTACTTAGCAATGCTCTGCTAAAGTTTTCCACAGAGGCGAAGAAGGTTGTCACCCAGAGGTTCCTGGAGAAGGGGCACATTCAGATGGAGTGTGACTCAGTGCACAGTGTCATTGAGCAGTGTCTGGGAAACCAGGAAATGTATTTCCCCGCTTAATATGTTGCCCTGATGAAGTGAGTGCAGTCCAAGCCCAACCCATATGAGGTCAAGTATGTGGACCATGTCTTCTTTCAAGACTTCACCAAACTGAGGCTCTGCAAGTCTATCCGCCCAGGCATCAAACCTGGTGACCCCACTGTCCATGATGTCAGAGCCATCAGGTAACTATCAAACAATATCTCTCACCAGTCCAGGTAAAAGTCATAATGTTGCACATTTACTTGCTTCTGTTATATACTTTGAATTGCATGTTACCAGTTTGCTGATGGTGTAAACTCTGTTAAATAAATAAAAAAATATTAATCACATAAAGTAGTCAATACACTATACAGACTTTACATAATAAAGAATAGATTAATACACATCTTAATACTAAATAATTATACTTGATATGGTACACAGGGTACATATTGATGAGATATTATATAGCAAAGACAAGGTGCTTGGATGAACACAATTTAAGTTTGCCTATATGAAATTCTGCCTTCCACTAATTATTTACATAGAATACAGTTGTTTACTGTTATATTAAAAGGTATAGTCAGCTATTGCAAGCTATTGTAAGCTAATACACGTTTTGTCAAATTTAACAAATATCACCTTGCATTTCTCTATCTTACATTCTGTTCTGTGTGTGTTGAAAAAATAATCAGATACTTTTACACACCCCTGGTTCCGTAAATAGGAACACAGACAAAGTGGGGAACACCGGTCACAACAACAAAGCCATAGTACTTTCAGAGTACCACGCTTTGCTTCACAATACATGTAATGTGTGAAGCGGCGCCGCGCAGGAATATTGCTTTTTGAGCTCAAAGTTAGCAAGCATTTACTATAGAGATTTGAGGCCTGCCGTCTCATCTTGATCTCATTGATCTCATTTTCGTTTTGTATGTTTCTAGGTACAACATCAATGGCACGATGGACTTTAAGATGCAGGACTCCATTTCCACAGCATCAGCTATGACCCACCACCTCAGAAATGCCTGCTATCACGCCACTCTACACAGAGAGCCAATGTATTAAAGACATTAAATACAAACACCTCCAAGACCTCAAGGAGGTCATCCCAAAGGACGTCCAAAGCTTCTATAACAATCTGAAACACTAAAGCTAGGAAATGCACACACCAAGTCACATGCAGTTATGCACACACACACACACAAAGTTATACATTGATAATGTTCATTATGTGGTTTTTATTGTAGCATTATTTTCATGACGGGTTACCAGTCTGATGTATTGTTAATGTGGCTAATATTAGTTGAAATTTTATGCGCCATTATAATTACTGTTGTTATTAGGGCCCAAGCACACACAGTGTGCGAGGACCCTATTGGATCCCTAGTGATTATTATGGGTTCAAGAAGCGAAGCTGCTGGATCCCTATTGTAATTGAAATAATAATTATTATTATTATTTCCTCAGAAAACTACATGGGCAGCAGAAACTATACACACTACAGACAACAAACTTTGTAGATATGTCCCAATCGTTGGCAGGATCTCCCGAAAATAATATTTATCCAGACACCTCTAGGTGGCGCTAAAACAACCATATTTACATTTTCGCTTATATATCTGGCGAACTGTATGGGCTATAAATAAGCTTTTTTCCGCCTGGAAAAATGTTCCGCCATTTTGAAAAAAACTAAATGTTAATGCAAAATGAACTAGTCCAAGGCCGTTCATCCAATTCTTACGAAATTTGGTACAAACCATCTAAACACCATGCTGACAAAAAGTTGTATAAAAAAATTTGATCTGACTTTCCTTTTCAAAGTTGTGCACCAATCAAATTTGAAGGCGTGGCTCAAAATTACTGTTTCGCCTATATTTTATGATTTCCATGTCCAAACTTAATGAAAATTGATATTAGTAATCAGAACAACATTCTTTAGAAGCACACAAAATTTTGTAAAATTTCGTCCCTAGGGGGCGCTACAATTGACAGATGTCAATATCTCAAGAACTGTTTTAGCTAAAAATCTGAAACTCGGCACACTTATACATGGCCCAATGTGACTACATGTCCTCAAGTGACAATTGGCTGAATTTATAAAATGGCCGCCAAACAGCCAATCAAAATTCAGCAGTCAATATTCACCAGTGGGAATGGTTGATCGTCTTGAAACTTTATTTTTATTTAGTGTAGCACATGAATAGTACAATTTAAATTTGTAACATTTTGGCCACAAGGGGGCGCCATAATGAGCACATTTGCATGTTTGCTGATATCTCAGCAACCACATGAGTCAGATCAAAACTTTTTGTTACCTTTAATTCCTTATAATGTCTAAATCAAATGGGCTCATAACCTGCATCTTCCACAGCCAAACTTTCCCTGCTTTTACATTTCCGGAAATAGGCGTGAAAACAAACTAGTCTGGGGCACTTTACCCAATTGTCATGAAATTTGCTGTGCTTCATCTCCACACCATGCTGATAAAAAGTTGTATAAAAAATTTTGATTGGTTAAACCGTTTTTATGTTATGAGCCAATGAACTTGTAAGGCATTGCCTAACGTTCAAACGTTACATTCAAATATACACACACAATTATTGTATCAAGTTAAATATTTGACTAGTTTGTTCAGGCTGAGGTTGACTCTACTGCCAATATCTTCTGATTTAAACATTCAAAATCTATTGAACTGGAAATACCTCATCCATTCTAGTTTCTGTGGAAGTTCCTAAAATTTGGTAAGATTCCGTCCATAGGGCGCGCTATAAACTGAACATTTCATTTGAGAATCTTATTTTATAGAGATTGACCACAAGACGGGGCAGATTTACGCTTTGTATCATTTATGTTATTTGATGTAATAGCACAAATGATCCAGAAGATGGCAGCAGAAGACCTTACAAAATGTTTTTCTGGCTAACCAAAGCAATGACACCACAAATGTTATGTTAGTCATTTTGATCAGGACAAATTGTAGCTAGACAACAATGACCATGAAAAAGTAAGGAAAGTAATAGTAGTTTCTTTTGATAACACTTGCTTTTGGATTTGATGGAATATTGAGAAATAACAATAAATATTTACTGAAAGTGTGTCAGATTGTTTTAGCGCTAATTGTTTTGTAGTTTATAATGTGAGCTGGGTACGTCAGGCTATGGGTCCGTCTGGCTTAACAGGATATGGGAGTTGAACAGGATTTCTGTCCGCTAAATGCAAAACTCTATTATCTTCAAATCCATGGCAGCCTTAGATAATATTTTATCTGAAAAAAATGTTCCTCTGCTAACTTTGCATTGTGTGGTCCGATCCACTGCATAACAAACTCCTCCTAGAGAATTAATGCGATCGCCTCAAAATTTGCTCTGTGCATTTTACACACTATAGGGATTAAAAGTTGTACAAACGGTGAGGTTTCACTGATGGGCGTGTCCGTGGCGTGGCGTGGATTATACATGATTGGCCATGAAACAGGAAGTTGATATAACTTCTGTGTACGTGCTCAGAAATGCACCAAACTTTATATGTTAAAGTTAAAGACAAACGTCCTGCCCTGAAGACATCTGTTTGCCAATATTTACATAAAGTTATAGCGCCACCTACTGGCAACAGAAAATGTCTGTTTTTATGCTGTGACTTTTTTCTTCTAGCTTGTTTCATAAATCTACTTCAAAACTGTCTTAAAAAAGCCATAAGCCCTAATGATGACATTTTGTAAATATTGTAAGTTTTTGTTAAACAACTTGTCTGTCTGTTTTAATCAAGTCATAAGATTCTTACCCTGAACACATCTATATGTCAGTATTTACTCAAAGTCATAGCGCCACCTGCTGGCAACAGAAAAAAATTGTTGTAACTTCTCCATACAAGCTCAAATCTGTACCAAATTTTATTCAATTCATACGAGTCCCACCGTGAACACATTGATATGTCAGCATTCACTCAAAGTCATAGTCATACCTTTGGCATATCTTTCCTACAGTGCCAATTAGCTGGCTCACCGATATATTGCCGTTTGGCGAAAAATCTAACTACACGCATCGTGACGTCATATGGTGCGTTTGATTATGAAACTACTGCGGAAACTAATGGTATGACATATTTGTAAATCGGTTAAAGATTTCTAAAGTTATGAGCAGAAATGTGAGCACATTATGATATTATAGGGGGCGCTGTTCGGAAACGACAGAAGCCACGGCAACGAAATTTCTTGTGATGTGTCCACACACTACGTAAAGGTAATCTGTCAAGTGTCATGTCAATCGGATGAAGCGTGTCAAAGATACAGCATCACTTCTTGTTTGGTGGTTTTTATGGCATTGGAGGGGGTTACTGAAAAGCCACGCCCACCAAACTTCTTACGGGACAAAGCCATATAGGACTGAAGGGTCTTCCGACGTTTCAAGTAATTCTGATGTACACTTCCTGAGATATTTATATTTTAAATTTGAGAAAACTCTAGGTGGCGCTGTTCAAAGGCGGTGGGTGGCATTGAAAAAATACTGCTCCTGTAGGCTCAGGGCAGTGTACAGAAGAATGACATGAAGTTTCATGCCAATCGTTTGATGGGAAGATTCAGGCCCTCTTCCTGTTTGGCAGCTACGCCTCCGACTTCGATGGCAAGTTGCAAAAGAACCGTTTCAATCCAAGAAAATAACTTTGTGGGGAATGGTCCAAAGAGCATCTGTGTCAATTTCCTGAAGATCAGACCATATTTGAGGGAGAAATATCAAAAATAAGGTTCTTCATAAAATTCAAAATGGCGGAAAATCTACCCAGACGCTTTTTGACGTCACATGGTGCGTTGAATTCAGGAATGTTTTGGGAATCAGTGGATACCAGATTTGTAAATTTCCATTACTCATGGCAAAAGTTATGAGCAGATACGTTTTTCAGAAATAGCTTATTTTTTAACCTTAGCCTGACCTTTGACCTTTTGAGGTGATCCCACCAAATTAAGTGTCAGAGATGGTGAGACCCTAGGCTACTTGTGTGCCAAAATTCCTAACTTTTTACCACACGGTTCTAGGGGTTGCCATTGACTTCAATGACAGAATAATAATAATAATAAGAAAACATACAATAACAATAAGGGCTTCGCCCCATTCGGGGATAGGCCCTTAATAATAAGAAAACGTAGAATAACAATAAAGGCTTTACCTCTTCGGGGCTATACCCTTAATAATAAATAAAGCTACAAGCAGCCATGGACGGGCCTAGCCCAATCAGAAACGGCAGCGGCACCAAAGCCGCCCGCCAACCTTGGGGCACCCCCGCCAGCTCACCCGACAAGTTTGTCATGAATCGGTCAAAGTGGAGCAGAGATACTGCCAGTTCCTTATATGAGGGTTCATCATAGAATTTGAAAGTCCGTTACTTTGCAACAGTTTGGATAATCTAAAATGCATTAAAGTACCTTTTGTGAGGCTTGATCCAAACAACATGTCTACCAAGTTTCATGCAAATAAGACAATATTTGAAAGAGAAATTAGAAAGGGGAATGGTCCAAAGAGCACCTGTCTCAATTTTCATGAAGATCAGACCATATTTGAGGGAGAAATGGGAAAAATAAGGTTTTTCATAAAATTCATAATGGCGGAAAATCTACCCAGGCGCTTTTTGACATCACATGGTGCGTTGGATTCAGGAAGGTTTTGTGAATCAGTGGATACCATATTTGAAACGCATATATATATATATAAATACATATATACATATATATATATATATATACATACACATACATATATATACATACACATACATACATACATACACATACATGTATATATATATGTATATATAAAACATTTAATTCCAGTTTGACTTGCCAAATAGTGTGTGTATATATGTATACACACATATATACATATATATCTATACACATATACATACATATATACATATATATATACATATACATATACACAATAGAAAAACACAGTGTGCTGAAAATAATACTACACAAACATTAGATGTTGCCGTGGTTTAATTGAACATAACATGTAAACATTCACAGTGCAGGGAGGAAAAAGTATGTGAACCCCTAGCCTAATGACCT